>AWOL01S0010133.1:4044-125046 GCA_000715115.1 Nicotiana otophora
GAATTCATCTTGAGTTCTTATTTTTCCTTCTTCTATTGATTTTTATGCACTCTTGTGAATTATTTGATGATTACATGAACATGAGTGGCTAAGAATCCTATTATTCTAGGGTCATGGGCGATACATGAATGTTGATGTTTAAAGCTTAATTTGACAAAGTGGATTTTATCATATCGGGTTATTTATTTAATTCTGTTTTTAATTAATTTGCTGAGTAGCTAACAGTGAATTACTATCAACGAATCTAGAGTTGAAGTCGAAAGTGGGAATTCTAGATTGCATATAGAATTAAAGAGAGCAAGTTCTTGAACCCGGACATCGGGGAACGGATTCGCAATTAGGATAGAAATATACCTAATTGCCTTGCTCGGTTGCAATACAGAAATGGTAAATGCGTTCTTATTATTCTTAATTCCATAGACATATAGGCATTAAGTTAGCTTGAATAGGCGAGTAAGAACTCGACAGATGTTTATGAGTAATATCAGCCCTGTCAATCAACAATCCAGACAAATCAATTAGTTATTTTAAGCTAAGAATGCAACATGATTGTTAGATAACCAGTGACCTTGGAATATTATCTCCTATTGATTTTTATTCGAAATCATTTAAGTGTTGTGGTTGATCTTTAGTATTTCATTACTTGATAGTTTTTAGGTAGTAAATTAGAAAATTATCTATTTTGTGAGAAATTGCTTGAATCGATAAGTTATTTGAGTTTGAGTTAGTCAAAAGTTAATCATAAGTCTTCGTGGGAACGATACTCTACTCATTACTATATTATCTAATGTTTGTTTTCATTTCCTCACACTGCACACTAAACATGCTGAAGTTTCCATATTGCAGGATGAGTTCGATTTTCCTTGTTATTACTTTCAATGGGAGATGGACTTTTGATTATATTGGATCATGATACAAAACTTGTTCTGGTTAATAAACAAGTATCATTCAACACTTTTCTGAAGAAAATTAGTGAAGTCACAGTTTTTGATTCAACCAATTACGCACTAATAATTATGGTTTGATATCAAACTAAATACAAGCAAAGGGATGCTTGTAACTTCAGATGAAGAACTCAGAACCTATATACATTTGCTAAGAACGGATTCAGCCTTCAAGAATTGTCATTTTGTCGTCGAAAAAATACAACTACTTTCTGACAGTATAGCTGCTTTAGAATCTGCAACATTCATGTCACGACCCAAAATCTACTATAGGTCGTCAAGCAAGCCAACAGTGATTTACCAATTTGATTTCTCATTTTATTACTTTCAAAATCACAAATTTTAATAAGAAAAGGATATTGACACTTCCAAGTCACGGGAACGTACAACATTTGTAACTTATAAAAGAAATAAAAGGCGATAATAATGTACGAAACCCTAAGCATCCAATAGTATAATCCCAAAACCCGGCGTCACAAGTGCATGAGCATTTTCTAAGGAGTGCAATAATAATATAACATTTGTCCAGAATGTAAATAAGATAGGATAAAATAAATAGTACGATGGAGACTCGGTGGACTGCGATGCGTAGCCTAGATTGCAGCTTACATAAAGTCTCCTCAACAGATACGTTGTCACGACCCAAATTCCTAACCTGTCATGATGGTGCCTATCGTGGTACTAGAAAAGCCGACATTTAATAATATTTCCAACATTTTTAATAGAAAACGAATTAAAGCAGTTTAAACAATAAAAGTTCTCATAAATGGGATAGAAACCCAAAACACAACGTGAAAGTTCCCAACCATCGGGGTGTCACAGAGTACATGAGCATCTATATATCAGTAGTCTGAAAAATACAGTCTATGATAGTCAAAAACTAAATACAATAAGTGGAAAGATATTGAAGGAAAGACAAGTTCTGCAAAATGCCAAGAAGCTACCTCGATAGTCTCCGAGAATCCGAACTCCACAACTCATCAACCGCCGTGACTGGAAGTATCTGGATCTGCACACAAGGTGCAGGGTGTAGCGTGAGTACAACCAACTCAATAAGTAACAAATATAACCTTTGGACTGAAAGGTAGTGTCGAACTCAACAGGTACAGTTCAATATCGAAATAACAGTACAGGAATGTAGGGATGCTTCCAAGTTCAACAGTTAAACTCAATTCAAGTAAAAAAGATCAAATTCCAAATGATATGAGGAGCATGACCTCTCTACATCTACATGCCGATGCACACGCTGTATGCAATGCACTACACTGAAAGTCTCGTGTACTCACACTCTCAGAATACTCAATCGCTCAGTACTGTATATGATCAATCCAGCCCAGAGAAGATCCATCCCATATATATATATATATATACACATATACACACACACCTCGACTGATAGTCAGTCACTCAGTACTGTATAAGGCCAATCCAGCCCAGGGGAAGATCTATCCCGGAACCTAAAATGATTCGGACAAGATCTATGTGTAGGGAAGATTCATCCCTCAAAATAATCAACTACGCTCACTGGGGGTGTGTACAGACTCCGGAGGAGGTCCTTTATCCGAAGTGCTATAATAAGCCAGATCCAGGCATAAATCAACAAACATATTGCGGCGTGCAACCCGATCCCATAACTGTCACTCTGAATTAGGCCCTCTGCCTCACTCAGTCATCAATCTCTCTCTCTTGGGATCACAATGTCGTGAAACTAGCCCAAAATGATAATATGACATAGCAATAAATAGCAAGAGAGACTGAGAAATGCTATGCAATGACTAAATATGACTGAGTACGGAATATCAATGTAATTAATAAGTCAACAGCAAGGAAACGACCACTATGAGTCTCAATAGTACCAGTGATAGCCTAAACATGATATCTAGCATGATTGACAACTCTATTACATTATCACATGATGAAAATATGGATACCAACAAGATAAGTCCACTGTACAATTTTATGGAAACGACCAAGTCACAGTTCGTATGGTGCACGCCCACACACCTGTCATTTAGCATGTGCGTCACCTCAACACCAATCGTATAACACATAACTCAGGGTTTCGAACCCTCAGAGCCAAGTTTAGAAGTGTTACTTACCTCAATCTGAGAAAATCTCTACTCCAACACACCTTTGCCTCGTGAAACAGCCTCTGAATGCATCGAATCTAGCCATAAACAATTCAATATAATCAATACAGGCTAAAGGAATCAATTCCAAAAGATAAATACTATGTTATTAATCAAAAGTCAAAAATCGACTCAAAAGCCGGCCCCGAGCCCCCGTCTCGAAATTCAATAAAAGTCACAAAACTCGGAAGCCCATTCAACCACGAGTCCAAACATACCAAATTTGTCAAATTCCGACACCAAATCGTCACCCAAATCCCCAAATGAAACTCTGCATATCCCTAGCTTCAAACTCCCAATTTACACCTTAAATACACACCAACTAGGTGGGAAAATCCATGGAGAAGCAAGATTATTAATAAACAATGAGCACATGAGACTTACCTCAAAAATCCCCTCAAAAACCCTCTCAAGAATCGTCCAAACCCGTGCTTGAAATGTTTCAAATGAAGCCAAAATTGCGAACCTTTGTTTTAATAATTTGCCCAGGCTTTCCGCTTATATGGACACTTAACCGCATTTGCGGTGTCGCAGAAGCAACATCACACACGCATTTGCGGCATTGCAGAAGCGACATCACACACGCATTTGCGGTTCATTCCGTTCTTGCGGTCCCTCACTCCGCTTTTGCGGACTCGCTTCTGCGAGCATCCAAGCCGCTTATACGGACCAAGCTCATCTGCCCACTTCTGCTTCTGCGCTACCCCTACCGCATCTGCGATCACACAGGTGCAGAATTCCCTATCTCACCTTCACGCCTTCCGCTTCTGCGCACCTCTCACCGCACCTACTACCACGCAGGTGCAGAAAACTCCTCGCACCTGCGACCACCTGCACACTCTCCTCCAAACTCGTACCTGCGCAAGCCAACCCGCACATGCGAGCTCGCACCTGCCATCAAAGTTCTGCAGATGCGATTACACCAGCAAAATACCTACTTCAGCCATGCACCAAGTTCCATTTTAGATCCATTAACTATCCCAAATCCACCCGAGGCTCTCGGGACCTCAGCCAAACATAACAACAAGTCCAAAAACCTGACACGAACTTACTCGAGCCTTCAAATCACCTCAAACAACATCAAAAATGTGAATCTCACCCCAATTCAAGCCTATTGAAACTAATGAATTCCAACTTCTACAAATGACACCAAAACCTATCAAATCACGTCCGATTGACTCCAAATTTTGCACACAAGTCATAAATGACATTCTGGACCTACTCCAACTTCCTGAATCAAAATATGACCCCCGATAGCAAAACATCCACTCCCGATCAAACTTTTATAAAATCAATCTTTCGCCATTCCAAGTTTAATTGCACTACGGACCTCCAATTCACAATCTGGACACACTTCTAAGTCCAAAATCACCCAACGGAACCATAAAAACTCCATTCCAGACACGTTTACTCATAGATCAACATCCGGTCAACCAATTCAACTTAAGTTTTCAACCATGAGACTAAGTATCTCATTTCCTTCCCAAACATTGTTGTACAAGAACCGACTACCCCGGCAAGTCACATAACAGCTATAGAACAAAATGAGTAGTAAATGGGGGAAACAGGACTATAGCTCTCAAAATGATCGGCCGAGTCGTTACTTGCGCCTACGCACCCAGATGATCACCGAATGAACCTGTCAGATCCTACACATTTAGTGCAGAAGTGCAGCAGGAGTACGTAAATCAACGCGTACCTAGTAAGTATCTAGCCCAACCCCGGAGAAGTAGTGATGATGGGTCGATATCGACACTTACTAGAGGTCCAATAAAATAATATAATAACTTATAACAGATATGAAGTGCTCGACGATAGTGGGGTAAATTTATAAATTTCATAATCTTCTAAATATGTCTTATAAAGTATAAATTTCTCGATCTTGTATTATACCTTAACAGCTTAGAAAAATTCCAAGTGCTAATATCAAATAAATATGGAATACCATAAAAATGTCGGGCATCAGTGGACGGTTTATCTAGGGAATATTCGGAATACTAGCGATATAACACATGATTCTGTCGACGACGTTCGGACCGATCCAGAATAATATGTACACTTCCGAGGGCCAAGGCACGAACTATAGATGCATGTATAATAATACCGAGGTGTTCGGCCCGCTCCACAATAAAGGAAGGAAGTTACCGAATTATGAGACATGTGTTTACAATACAGTACATGAGCACAAAATGAATATAATATTTACCGTTTCTCAAATAACTCGCCCACAACTCAAAGTGTTAAGACTCGGCCTAGTATACATATATTTATTTCTAAATCAGATTCAGTTATAAATTTAATTAATTAAGACAGCAGAACGAGTTCAAATAATTCAATTATTACATGATAAAGCCTTAAGCCTTCCCGGATATAAACATGTTTTAGCTATGTACAGACTCTCATAATCATGTGTGTACATAGCACCCACAACTAGTTGCACATAACAATAAATATCACCTAGGAGTAGTTTCCCCCTCACAAGGTTAGACATGAGACTTACGTCTCTCTGAAGTTCCATAACTGGCTCCAACACCTCTCTAGCACCTCAACTCAAAGACAAACATCTCAAAACTAGTCAAAACACATGTTATTCAATCTAAATAAACTCCAATGCTTACAATTTAACAATTTATAAAAATTCCCAACTTCACTGGAAAGTCAATAAAATCAACCCCCGGACCTACATGCCCGGATTTCAAAACTTTTCGAAGATAAACTTTACCCATAACACCACAAACTAAAATATATAATTTATTCCAAATTCGATGTTCAATTGCGTGGTCAAAATCTAAAAATACCAATTTCTAGATTTTCTACAAAAATCCCAAATTTCTACAAATTCCCATGCCTAAATCCATATATAACCCATATACTTTAACTCACAATGTGAAGAAATCACTTACCCCGTGATAGATGATGAAGATGGCACTCCAAACTTGCTCCAAAATCGGCTCCCATGGACGAAATGAAGTGGAATTGAGCCAAATCCCCGTTATAAAAAAACAACACTGCCCAGTTCAAGCCTATTGAAACTAAGGAATTTCAACTTCTACAAACGACGCCGAAACCTATCAAATCACGTCCGATTGATCCCACATTTTGCACACAAATCACAAATGACATTACATACATACTCCAACTTCCAGAATTACATTCCGACCTCGATATCAAAAAGTCCACTCCCGGTCAAACTTTCCAAAAATACAACTTTCGCCATTCCAAGCCTAATTCAATTCCACTACAGACCTCCAATTCACAATCCGGACATGCTCCTAAGTCCAAAATCACTAAATGGTGCTAACGGGACCATCAAAACTCCATTACAGACTCATTTACTCATATATCAACATCCGGTCGACCAATTCAACTTAAATTGTCAACCATGAGACTAAGTGTTTTATATCCTTCCAAACCTCCCCCCCCTCCCCCAAGACCCGAACTGACTATCCCGACAAGTCACATAACAGCTATAGAGTACAAAATGAGCAGTAAATAGGGGAAACAAGGCTATAACTCTCAAAATGACCAGTCGGGTCGTTACATCCTCCCCCGTTAAACAAATGTTCGTCCTCGAACGGGTCTAAAAATGCCACGACCCAAACTAACTCTGTCGTGATGGCGCCTATCGTGGAACTAGGCAAGCCGACGTATTTCCAAAGTAAATCGATATTTTCATTGCAAAGATAATTTCAAGGCTATCTAACATAAAAACCTTCGTAAAGGAGTTTAAATGAAAACAAAAGTGCGGAAAGAAACGCCCGACATCGGGGTGTCACTAGTCATGAGCATCTACTACAATCTGTCAAACAATATCAAGACTAACTCAGTCTGGAAAATAGCTAAATACAACTAAAGGAAGATAAGAGGGAGAAGAGCAGGGCTGCGATCGCCAGGCAACTACCTTGCTATCCCCGAGAAAATCTGCAACCGGGATAGTCAACAGCTGCTATCATGTCCAGCTACACCTGGATCTGCACATATTGTGTAGGGAGTAACGTCAGTACGCCAACTCAGTAAGTAACAACAATAAATAAAAACTGAGCAGTAGTGACGAGCAATAAGCATATAAAGTTCATATCATGAAATCTCAGTAAAATACCACATGCTTTTAAAATTAGGGTTCGAATCAAAACACCTCGCTTAAACCCAATTCCAGTAAAATCATTTAAAGATGTTTTTCAACATTTTTCAAACAAAGGCTCAATGCAAAGGTGAGCAAGAATGATGAAATCATAAACAGCCCCTTGGGCAAAACAACACTAACATACAGCCCCTCGA
Source organism: Nicotiana otophora (assembly GCA_000715115.1). Classification (NCBI taxonomy): domain Eukaryota; kingdom Viridiplantae; phylum Streptophyta; class Magnoliopsida; order Solanales; family Solanaceae; genus Nicotiana; species Nicotiana otophora. Next base: position 11,396 of record AWOL01S0010133.1, read on the forward strand.
GCAAACCTCACAATCACTCATGCCTCTCGAACATACCTCACAATCACTCATGCCTCCTAGTCACTCAATACTCGGCACTCGCACTCAGTAGGAACCTGCGCTCACTGGGGATGTGTACAGACTCCGGAGGGCTCCTTCAGCCCAAGTGCTATATCAAGCCAAATCATGGCATATATCAATCAGGCCCTCGGCCTATATCAAACATGCTGCGGCATGCAACCCGATCCCAAACATATCCTCACAAATCACACCCTCAGCCTCACTCAGTCATAAACCTTTCAAGCCACTCGGGCATTTCAGTAAACACAGGATACTCAGCCCAAAACAACATTTCTATGCATCAAAATAGAGTAAGAAAAACTGAGTTATGCAGTAAACAGGAATAACCATGACTGAGTATAGATTTTCAATCGAAAACAGTAAGAGAATAGTAAGAAAAGGCCCCTAAGGGTCCAAACAACACTTGCACAAGGCACAAACATGGCATTCAGCCCAATTTACAGACACTCTTTCTAAAACATATAAGTATCATATAGTTTCAACAAAATATACAACTTTACAGTTGCTACGGGAAGAACAAAGTCACAATCCCTAATAGTGCACGCCCACATCACCTAGCATGTGCGTCACCTAAAAATAGCAGAATGATACGAAATCTGGGGTTTCAAACCCTCAGGACTAGATTTACAATCGTTACTTACCTCAAACCGATCAAGTCCTACTCCGTGATGCTCTTGCCCCTCGATTCGGTCTCCAAATGCTCCGAATCTATTCACAATCAGTACAATACCATCAATATTCGCTAATGGAATGAAGTCCACAAGAAAAACTATCAAATTAGCCCAAAACCCAAAATTGGCTCAAACCCGGGCTCCGGGCCCACGTCTCAAAATCCGACAAAATTTATAAACCTAGAAAACCCATTCACTCACGGGTCCATACATATAAAATTTATCAAAATCCGACATCGTTTGGTCCCTCAAATCCTTAAATTAAACTCTCCAAAATCCTAAGCCCTAACCCCTCATTTTCACTATTTATATGATTAAACAACGGGAAATCATCATAGATAGGAGTATTAGAGCACAAACAACTTACCTCACTGAAAGCCATTGAATCACCCTTCAAAAGTCGCTCCAAAAGCTCCAAAAACCGACTTGAGAAAGGTGGAAATGAACCATATTTGCGAAGTGTTCTATTTATGGTTTCTGCCCAGGCCTTTTGCACCTGCAGACCATTTCTCGCTTCTGCGCCACCGCACCTGCGGAAAATCCATCGCAGGTGCGGAACTCACTTGGGAGCCCATGTTCTGCATCTGCAGCCCAAAATCTCGCACCTGCGAAAGCGCACCTGTGCATTTCCTTCCGTTTTTGCGAAGCCTGCCCAAGGTCCTCCTCTCCGTATCTGCGCCCCAGGTCTCGCACCTGCGGGCTTGCAGATGCGACCTCCAACTCGCACCTGTGCATCCTGCCTAGCGCAGCACTGCCCGCTCCTGCGGACTCCCCACGCGCACCAGTGAACTCGCACCTGCGACTCCCTCTTTCGCAGGTGCGAAAATATCTATAGAAACACCTTCAGTTGCATTTTCCAACTTCGACAAATCCGTTAACCACTCAGAATCACCCTGAGGCCCTCGGGACCTCAATCCAAAATGCCAACAAGTCATATATCAACATACAAACTTAGTCAAACCTTCGAATCACTCAAAACAACATCAAATTACCCTCGAATTCAAGCCTAAGAACTTCTAAACTTCCAAATTCGACAACCCATGCCGAAACCAACCAAACCACGTCCGAATGACTTCAAATTTTGCACACACATCACAAATGACACTACGAACCTAATCCAACTTCCGGAATTCCATTCCGACCCTGATATCAAATTTTCTACTGCTGGCCAAAATCGTCAAATTTCCAACTTTTGCGAATTCAAGCCTAATTCTACTATGGACCTCCAAATCACATTTCGGATGCACTCCTAAGTCCAAAATCACCTAACGAAGATAATAGAACTATCAGAATTCCAATCCGAGGTCAAATGCTAAAAAGTCAAACTTGGTCGACTCTCCCAATTTATAGCTTCAGTAATGAAATTCTTTCTTCCAATTCGATTTCGAAATACCTGCAAACCAAAACCGACGATTCAAACAAGTCAAAGTACATCATACGGAGCTACTCATGCCCTCAAACAACTGAGTGAAAAGAAAATGTTCAAAACGACCGGTCGGGTCGTTACATCCTCCCCACTTAAACATACGTTCGTCCTCGAACGTGCCAAGAGTTGTTCTTAACCTTCAAATCTCTATTCCACCTTACCATGGACATACCTGGGGGTGATCCCACGTCACCCAATTCTATATAGGCCTGATAACACAATACAACTGGAAATCCTTAATTTTAACTTTAGCCCAAAACCTTGGAGCCAAATTTCTAACATCCATAATTCTTTCCAAGATCAAAATCTCACACACTGTATAAGTCTGAACAAGCTGTATCAAGCCATAGCTATAACCCCAAATATAATCACATTGCATACTACACAACTCACATTCTCGCAGCACCATTCCCGGTCACAGTAATTACTCCAAACCAACCAAGTACAAGTATTAAACCTCATATCGAACAAAACCGCATCCCAACACCTTCGTACATGCCGATGATGAAAGAAACATATCAAATTCATAACCATTCATTAGACCAACATGTCATGGAGCTCCCGTTCCTTCTACAAGAACTATAGCCAATTTCAAAGCCGACTTCCGATATTATCCTCCCAATTATACCACAATCAAATCCGATAGCATCCATTCTAGGCTCAATGACCTCGTCTCATCCAACACGACCACTCTAGTGACATGACACATCAATACAATCTAAAGCCACAACACGTGCAATCCGTGCACCAGATAGCAACATTCCAAATGTACCCAATCGTAAAAATGACCCAAATAGGAGAACCGTTCCGCAAGCTCGACGGGTACCACCCTGACGTAATGCTAAGAACCCATCACACACCGCAGAACCATAACATACGAATCTTACACAAAGAATCATATTTCCACATAACTCTGCTGCAATACGCGACCCTATCCAAATACTGATCTATATGAAACATCTCAAGCCACCCTGCTTAAACCAATAACCATGCGCAATTCGACATCAAGTACCCAAAGTGCATTACCATAACCACGGAGAAGTAAATGACACCATAACACACAAAACCCGAGAGAACATGACCAATACGCCATCAACCAAGCAATATCCAAAACTATTCTCGCTCAAATTCCGCTATAAGGCCACAATAGAACCGCACCATATATGCATATAACCAACGAATCACAACTCCTTCTAGCATAGAAGAGTAACTCACAAATCATTTCAGAACACGAATAAGCTTCATATCAACCGAATGGCACATCCTTCAACAATAGTAGTATGGAGCCAACCAATCCGGCTCGGTGTAGAATACACATCCTAATTGGGCCTACCAATGGGCCCCAAATCAACTATGGTCAACCAGCAATAGATATATAACCTCTGAAAGTACACAATGACTGAATTATAACACATTCTATCATCTGGCTAGCTCCGGCCACAACTTCACAGTCCACAACCATGAAACAATATGCTCCTAAGAACTCCCAATCTCCAATTCCATAGAACACACGAATCACCATATTTGATTCCACCTCTACCGCCCGAATACCTAACACCTCTCTCATACACAATAATCCCACGAGAAATACTTTAAACATTCTTCCATGCCACCTGGCAAAAATTTGAATATCAACAGTTGATCAACCGGGAGAGTGCCGCAATACCATCGAAGTACACATAAAGCAAAACAAACTGCCCCTTCTGAAATGTACACTCTCATCAAGCCATACCAAATAGTAATATCATTTACTTAGTCATCTGAAACCGTCCATGCTGCCTAAGAATTTATGTCCTTCCCTTCAAAACTAAACTGTGACCTTATACATGTAAATCATATTCTCGCACAACTTACCACATCTATTATGCCCTCATGTGACAAGCATAAGAATTACATTATCAACTCTGAGTCACTAGCAAATTACATACCTTATTAGTCAGAAACCTCTTTCTTGCTTCTTTCTAGGAGGAAATCATAACACACAACACGTTTCCGTACACTGGTAGAAACTATCTGGTTCAAACTATGGTAGAAACCATCATGAACACTTTGAAATCCATTTGCACATAACCAAGCTATCTGAACTGAATTCCTCTAACTCCACCAAGCCACACAGGTTGCCAAATCCGAGAGCATTGCCACGAAACACTTGTAGATACTATCCATGTCATAAGTATCCAAAGAACCGATCATACCCATTACTGTGCTCACCCAACCTACTACCAAGCTGTCCTATTTCTCCAAGTCCTTTCCAAATTGCCTTCAAATTGCTACTTTTTCCTTATTAGAACACTACTATCCTTAACTAAAACTTACCCTACGAACTCTAGCATAGAATCACACCACCCTAAGGCTTATAAGCCGCTGAATTCCCTTTTTATGTATCCCAAAGATTCCACAACCAAAAATTCTTACTCCAAAGAGACTTTATGTGAACCTAATATTGTTTCCTTCACCTTCATGATACTGAAATGCATAATTCACAATGATATCAAATGCCACGAGTCTCGACACCGTTCAATGCAACTCCTAGTTTTCTAGCCATATATATAAATCTTGAATCCATTAGAACCATTCATGAGAGTCATCCACTCTACTCAAATCTCGAATTAATCGACCAAACGGACNTTCACAATGATATCAAATGCCACGAGTCTCGACACCGTTCAATGCAACTCCTAGTTTTCTAGCCATATATATAAATCTTGAATCCATTAGAACCATTCATGAGAGTCATCCACTCTACTCAAATCTTGAATTAATCGACCAAACGGACCGAAATGACCTGTGCCCCATTAGCACACCAACACCCAAGAGAAATAAAGAGTAACACACACTCCTATGCAACCGAGCAAATTCTCGCTCCATGTACACTACATTATTTGTGAATAACCACTCAATTATTTTATGGTCCTCCTATCACCATAGAGTGTAATACAACTTGTGTCCAGAAATTCCTTTACCTGAGTCATCCTCGATCTCGACCTCTGCAAGTCATAACTGATTCACCAGTATACCCCGAACCGAAACTAATACGACACATAACCGTGCAATCAACTCGTCGATAGTAGGTTCCCACACTTAGCCTTAAGCTGCAATTATATAAAATTAGAACCCGCACGAATTTCTCCTTCTTAATTACCAAGATCTCGCACCGTTAACCCGCCAAACTTCTGGAAGTATTTTATTAAGCTTTTCATGAATATTCTGAATCGCCATCCACAATCACACACACGACCTCCTACCGGGTAGCAAGTAATATTCCTCGCAAAAGCTTCATCAACATCACGCCACCACTAGTCGCACACAGGAGATATCCCACCTGTGGAATTCCTTACCGGCATCTCCCAATGACACTGCACTAAGTGCAACGACCACGAAATCCGTAAATTCTCCTGAGTTCATGCTCGCCCGCCATTTGTATAAGTCTGCACTTTCTCTATTGACATTAACTGTACGTTCAAACCTTCCGAACTCAAGTCCTATTGCACCTGACACGATAATCAGATCTTCACGCCTCTCCTCATTTGAAACACACTCCTTTCTGCCATATTCAATCTTCCTTTGTACAGTAACCATCACTCCAAATAGAGTTTGCAAGCCAAATCACATACTAACACGATTCCAAACCATTCCACACTTTCGCAAGGCGCACGACAACCCTACTAGTGAATTCATATTCTAATCTGACACTCTTACTACGGTTAAATCATCTCCTTTAAGAAACTTCTCAACCTCTACTTCTCCTACTTGACCCGCTAGTACTTCAACCACCACGAAATACTTCCCGTCATGTCTTCCCTCATACTTTGCTGCACAATTGCCGCATCAACTCGAAATGTATCTCTGTCACCAGAACCAATAGAATGTTACCTACTCTAAGTCTCTTCAAAGATTATCTTTCTCAATCCATCAACCTCAAAATAACCATTCGCAACCACCATTACTACACAACCACTTACTCTTCTTGAGTCTAGCTCATTGTAAGACATGAGAATTTAATTTGCCCCAAAATTTAACAACGTGAAAGATCCTTCAAAACATTCACACTCGAGACCGTACGTCACATCAAAATGAAAATCAAGCACCCAATGGCCTTCCTTTATATTTCAAGAAAACACTTCTCATCACATTCACACCATCCTAACATATCCCGCAGTTACATCATACTCAAGACAAAGCCATTTCACCGCTCATCGGGCCACAAATTTTACTCGTAGGGACATTATCGGAGCTGTGAGTCCAAATGTATAGGTTACAACTAAAGCTACCAAGCCTAATCTGCGGTGCAACCATGGCCTCAAGTCCTCTAAACTAGCCTACCACCACAAAGAATACACATCTCAACCTTGTTCATAGAATCACAAGCTGGTGATGCACAACAGATACCAAGCGCTCATGCGCGCATACGAATGTGTGGAAGGAATCCAAGGAGTTATGTCCCAAGCTGAATCAATTACGCACGATAGAATACAAGAAAGTGAAATTTTCCTAAGGGATCTGTAGCCTCTCGAAGATAAGTACAGACGTCTCTGTACCGATCCGCAAGACTCTACTAAACCTGCTCATGACTCGTGAGACCTATGTAACCTAAGGCTCTGATACCAATCTGTCACGACCCAAACTAACCCTGTCGTGATGGCGCCTATCGTGGAACTAGGCAAGATGACTTATTTCCAAAGCAAATTGATATTTTCATTTCAAAGATAATTTCAAGGCTATCTAACATAAAAACCTTCGTAAAGGAGTTCAAATCAAAACAAAAGTGTGGAAAGAAATGCCCGACATCGGGGTGTCACTAGTCATGAGCATCTACTACAATCTGTCAAACAATATCAAGACTAACTCAGTCTGGAAAATAGCTAAATAAAACTAAAGGAAGATAAGAGGGAGAAGAGCAGGGCTGCGATCGCCACGCAGCTACCTTGATATCCGCGAACAAATCTGCAACCGGGATAGTCAACAACTGTTATCGTGTCCAGCTACACCTCGATCTGCACACAAGGTGCAGGGAGTAACGTGAGTACGCCAACTCAGTAAGTAACAACAATAAATAAAGACTGAGCAGTAGTGACGAGCAAAAAGCATATAAAGTTCATATCCTGAAATCTTAGTAAAATACCACATGCTTTTAAAATCAGGGTTCGAATCAAAACACCTCGTTTAAACCCAGTTCCAGTAAAATCATTTAAAGATATTTTTCAATAGTTTTCAAATAAAGGCTCAATCCGAAGGTGAGCAAAATGATATGAAATCATAAATAGCCTCTCGGGCAAAACAACACTCATATCAGCCCCTCGGGAAAACCTCACAATATCTCATGCCTATCGGGAATACCTCACAATCACTCATGCCACTCGGACATTCCTCACAATCACTCATGCCTCCCAGTCACTCATCATTCGGCACTCGCACTCAGTAGGTACCTGCTCTCACTGGGGGTGTGTACAGACTCCGGAGGGGCTCCTTCAGCCCAAGCGCTATATCAAGCCAAATCATGGCATAAATCAATCAAGCCCTCGGCCAATATCAAACATGCTACGGCATGCAGCCTGATCCCAAAAATATCATCACAAATCAGACCCACAGCCTCACTTGGTCATAAACCTCTCAAGCCACTCGGGCATTTAAGTAAAAATAGGATACTCGGCCCAAAACAACATTTCTATGCATCAAACTAGAGTAAGAAAAACTGAGTTATGCAGTAAACAGGAATAACCATGACTTAGTATAGATTTTCAATCAACAACAGTGAGAGGATAGTTAGAAAAGGCCCCTAAGGGTCCAAATAGCACTGGCACAAGGCACAAACATGGCATTCAGCCTAATTTACAGAAACTCTTTCTAAAACATATAAGTATCATATAGTTTCAACAAAATATGTAACTTTACAGTTGCTACGGGACCTAATAGTGCACGCCAACATGCCCGTCACCTAGCATGTGCGTCACCTAAAAATAGCAGAATGATACGAAATTTGGGGTTGCATACCCTCAGGAGTAGATTTACAATAGTTACTTACCTCAAACTGATCAAGTCCTACTCCGTGATGCTCTTGCCCCTTGATTCGGTCTCCAAATGCTCCGAATCTATTCACAATCAGTACAATACCATCAATATTCGCTAATGTAATGAAGTCCACAAGAAAAACTATCAAATTAGCCCAAAATCCAAAACTAGCTCAAACCCGGGCCCACGTCTCAAAATCTGACAAAATTTAAAAACCTAGAAAGCCCATTCACTCACGGGTCCACACATACAAAATTTATCAAAATCCGACATCGTTTGGTCCCTCAAATCCTTAAATTAAACTCTCCAAAATCATATGCCCTAACCCCTCATTTTCACTAATTAAATGATTAAACAACAAAAAATCATCATAGATAGGAGTATTAGAGCGCAAACAACTTACCTCACTGAAAGCCCTTGAATCACCCTTCAAAAGTCGTTCCAAAAGCTCCAAAAACCGACTTGAGAATGGTGGAAATGAACCAAATTCGCGAAGTGTTCTATTTATGGTTTCTGCCTAGGCTTTTCGCACCTGCGGACCATTTCTTGCTTCTGTGCCACCGCACCTGCGAACAATCCATCGCTGGTGCGGAACTCACTTAGGAGACTAGGTTTCGCATCTGCGGCCCAAAATCCCGTGCCTGCGAAAGCGCACCTGCGCATTTCCTTCCGCTTCTGCGAAGCCTGCCTAGAGTCTTCCTCTCCGTATTTGCGCCCTAGGTCTTGCACCTGCGGGCTCGCAGATGCGACCTCCAACTCGCACCTGCGCATCCTGCCTAGCCCTGCACTACCCACTCATGCGAACTCCCCACGCGCACCAGCGGCGTCTCACCTGCGACTCCCCCTTCTGCAGGTGCGGATATATCAGTAGCAGCAGCTTCAGCTGCATTTTCCAACTTTGACAAATTCGTTAACCACTCGGAATTGCCCCAAGGTCCTCGGGACCTCAACCAAAAATACCAACAAGTCATATATTAACAGAAAAACTTAGTCGAACCTTCGAAACACTCAAAACAACATCAAATCACCAAATTACGCTTGAATTCAAGCCTAAGAACTTCTAAACTTCAAAATTAGACAACTGATGCCAAAACCAACCAAACCACGTCTGAATGACCTCAAATTTTTCCCACACGTCACAATGACACTACGAACCTACTCCAATTTCCGGAATTCCATTCCGACCCCGATATCAAATTTTCCACTGCCGACCAAAATCGCCAAATTTCTAACTTTTGCTAATTCAAGCCTAATTCTACTACGGGCCTCCAAATCACATTCCGGACGCACTCCTAAGTTCAAAATCACCTAACTAAGTTAATGGAACCATCAGAATTTCATTTCGAGGTCAAATGATAAACAATCAAACTTGGTCGACTCTCCCAATTTAAAGCTTCAACAATGAGATTCTGTCTTCCAATTCAATTCTGAAATACCTGCAAACAAAAACCGACGATTCACACAAGTCAAAATACATCATACGGAGCTACTCATGCCCTTAAACTATTGAGCGAAGTGAAAATGTTCAAAACGACCGGTCGGGTCATTACAAAAATGTACCTAGAGTCTCAAATAAGTGTAGAAATCTGCTCCGCATCTCCCGCTCGGTCTCCCAAGTAGCCTCCTCAACTGGCTGACCTCTCCACTGCACCTTCACTGAAGCTATGTCCTTTGACCTCAACTTTCGAACATGCCGATCAAAAATGGCCACCGGCTCCATATCATAAGTCAAATCACCATCCATGAGATGGATCGCTGACATACTATCGGAGCATAGAAACATGAAACATTGGTTGCACACTCGACAAACTAGGTGTCAAAGCAAGCTTGTAAGCCGCCTCCCCAATCCTCTAAAGTACTTCAAACAACCTAATATACCCAGGACTTAACTTTCCCTTCTTCCTGAACCTCATAACACCCTTCATGGGTGAAACCTTGAGCAAAACCTTCTCCTTAACCATATAAGCAACATCACGGACCATTCGTTCGGCTTAGCTCTTATGTCTAGACTGTTTCATGCGAAGCTGATCTTGAATCTATTTAACCTTGTCCAAAGCATCTTGAACCAAGTTGGTACCCAATAGCCTAGCCTCACCGGGATAAAACCAATCCACAATAGATCTACACCGTCTCCCATACAAAGCCTCATACGAAGCCATCTGAATTCTCGACTGGTAGTTGTTGTTGTAGGAAAACTCAACGAGTGGCAGAAACTGATCCTAAAAACCCCCAAAATCGATGACACAAGTGTGTAGCATGTCCTCCAATATCTGAATAGTGCGCTCGGACTGTCTGTCCATCTGAGGGTGAAATATTGTGCTCAACTCAACCTGGGAGACCAACTCTCGCTTCACGGCTCTCCAAAACTGCGATGTAAACTGCGAGCCCCGATTTGAAATGATAGACACTGGTACACCGTGAAGGTGAATAATCTCGTGGATGTAAATCTCAGTCAACTGCTCCGAAGAATAAGTAGTCCCAACTATAATGAAGTGCGCAGACTTGGTCAGCCGATCCACAAACACCGAGCTACAAACACCACTATATCCTTCTTCATTCTTCTCCACCAATAATGCTGCCTCAAGTTCTGATACATCTTTTCGACACCCGGAGCCGGATGAATGGAATACCGCAAACTGTGGGCTTCATCAAGAATCAACTCACATAACCTATCTACATTAGGCACACAAATCTAACCCTGCATCCTTGATACTCCATCATCCCTAATAGTAATATCTCTGACATCACCGTGCTGAATTGTGTCCTTAAGGACGAGATCATACTGACACTCTCTGATGCGATCGTATAAGGAAGATCGAGAAACCACACAATCTAGAACACGGTTGGGCTCCAAGACATCTAATCTCACGAACTGGTTGGGCAAGGGTTGAATATCAACTGCAAAAGGTCTCTCACTAACATGAATTAAAGTAAGGATACCCATACTCACTACCTTTCTACTCAAGGCATCGACCACCATATTGGCTTTCCCGGGATGATGCAGAATAGTGATAGCATAGTCCTTTAGTAGCTCCAACCATCTCTGCTGCCTCAAATTTATATCCTTCTATTTGAACAAATGTTGGAGACTCCGATGATCTGTAAACACCTCACAAGAGACACCGTAGAGATAATGCCTCCAACTCTTCAATCCATGAACGATGGCAACTAACTTCAAATCATAGACAGGGTAGTTCTTCCCACGAGGCTTCAAATGACATGAAACATAAGCAATCACTCTACCTCCCTACATCAAGACACACCCAATACCGATCCGAGAAGAATCATAATATTGTATAAGAGCCTGAAGCTGAAGGTAAAACTAGAACTGGAGTTATGGTCAAGGCAATCTTAATCTTATGCAAGCTCTCCTCACACTCATTCGGCCACCTAAAGATAGCACCATGTTTGGTCAATTTGGTCAAAAGTTATGAAAAACACAAGAAAACTTCCACGAAGCGTCGATAATAACCGGGCAAGCTGAGAAAGATCTGAATCTCGATAGCTGATGATGGCTTGCGTCAACTCTGAACTGCCTCTATCTTCTTCGGATCCACCTGAATCCTCTCACTGGACACCACGTGCCCTAAGAACGTCATTGAACTAAGCCAAAACTCACATTTGGAGAACTTTCCGTAACACTTCTCCTCCCTCAACCAGTGCAACACAATCCTCAAATGATGGGCATACTTCTCCTAGATACGAGAGTACACCAAGATGTCATCAATGAACACTATGACAAACAAGCCAAGATAAGGCTGAAATACAATGTTCATTAGATGCATGAATGCTGGTGGGGAGTTGGTCTGCCTAAAAGACATCACAAGGTACTCATAATGACCATAACGGGGCCTGAATGTTGTCTTTAGAATATCCGAGTCCCGAATCATCAACTGGTGATACCCAGACCTTACGTCAATCTTAGAGAACACCCTCGCTCCCTGAAGCTGGTCAAATAGATCATTAATGCGCGGAAAAGGATACTTGTTCTTGATTGTGACTTTGTTCAACTGCGTGTAATCAATGCACATCCACATAGTACCATCCTTCTTCTTCACAAATAGAACCGGTGCGCTCCAAGGCAACACACTGGGCCTAATAAACACCTTATCAAGGAGTTCCTGAAGCTGCTTCTTCAATTCCTTCAACTCAACTGGTGCCATACGATACGGTGTAATAGAAATGGTCTGAGTGCCCGGCACCAAGTCAATATCCCTATCGTGCATTCCTGGCAGATCTGCAGGAAACGCATCCGAAAAATCTTGCACCACCGGAACATAATCTATGGAAGGAGTATCAGTACTAGCATCCCTCACAAAGGACAAATAAGATAAACAACCCTTCCCAACCATCCGTTGGGCCTTCAAATATGAAATCACTCTACTGGGAACATAGTCTAGACAACATCTCCACTCGATCCTTGGAAACCCCGGCATCACTAGCATCATGGTCTTAGTGTGATAATATAGAATAGCATGACATGGAGACAACTAATCCATACCCAAGATCACATCGAAATCAACCATACTAAGAAGCAAGAGATCAACTCTAGTCTCCAATCCCCCTATAATCCCAACCCCTCTACACATGACCGCTATACACTGTCCGCAAAAATGGTGTTACCCACCGACGTAGATACATGAATAGATAAAACTAAGGAATCACGGGGCATATCCAGATAATGAGCAAAATACGATGATACATACGAATAAGTGGAACCGGGATCAAATAATATAGAGGCATACCTGTGGCATACTAAAACAATACCTGTAATCATTGCAACTGAAGCGAAAACATCTGGTCTCGCAGGAATAGCATAGAATTGGGCCTGACCTCCACCTGATCGGCCTCCCTCTCTTGGGCAACCCCTAGCTGACTGAGCCCCACCTCGAGCTGGCTGGGTGGTGAAGTAACTGGTGCTGAAGTCGTAGTCTGGCTCCTCTACTGCGATGGACCTCCCGTAAAGCGGAGACAATATCTCTTTATGTGATTCAAATCTCCACACTCAGAACAACCCCTCTCTAAATATGGAGGCAAGTACTGAGGCGGACCTCGAGAACCAAAATACCCGTTAGAAGCACCCAATGCAGACGAACCCTGAGTTGGAAGGGCACTGAGAAATGCGTCACCCTGATGAATATTGTATAAACCATGGATCGATGATGCACCATGGTGAGCTGGACAAGCCATCTGAGAGTGCTTATAAGGACGCCCATGTTGTGGTAGAACTGACCCTAGAAGGAGCATGTGTCCTCGCCATAAGTGAGAGAATAGAACAACAAAACTTTAGTGACCGGAATCAACAAATCCACACAACAAGAATACAAGAATGTGAAGTTTCATAAGGGTTCATCAGCCTCTCGAAGATAAGTACAAACGTCTCTATACCGATCCGCAAGACTCTACTAAACCTACTCATGACTTGTGAGACCTTTGTAACCTAGGCTCTAATACCAACTTATTACGATACAAAATCCTAACTTGTCATGATGGAGCCATAGTGCTACTAGGCAAGCTGACATTTAAAAATATTTCCAGCACTTTTAACAGAAAACAAATTAAAGTAGTTTAAACAATAAAAGTTCTCATAAATGAGATAGAAACCAGAAACACAACGCCGAAGTTCCCAACCATCGACGTGTCACAGAGTACATGAGCATCTATACATCACTAGTCTGAAAAATATTGTCTATGATCGTCGGAAAGTAAATTCAATAAGTGGAAAGATAGGGAAGGAGAGACAAGGTCTGTGAAATTCCAAGCAGTTACCTCGATAGTCTACGAGAATCCGAACTCCACAACTCAGCAACCGCCATGACCAGAATCACCTGGATCTGCACACAAGGTGCATGGTAAGTAACAAATCTAACCTTTGGATTGAAACATAGTGACGAACTCAGCAGGTACAGTTCAACATAGATATAACAGTACAGGAATGTAGGCATGCTTCCAAGTTCAACTATTAAATTCAATTTAAGTAACCGAACAGGAATGTAGGCATGCCAATTCACATGTTGTATGTAATGCAATGCACTGCACTGAAAGTATCGTGTACTCACATTCTTAGAATACTCAATCGCTCAGTATTGTATATGGCCAATCCTACCCAGGGAAGATCCATCCCATATATATATATATATATATATATATGTATGTGTGTATACCTCGACTGACAGTCAGTCACTTAGTACTGTATAAGGCCAATCGAACCTAGGGGAAGATCCATCCCCGAATATATATGATTCAGAAAAGATCCATGTCCAGGGAAGATCCATATCTCCAAATAATCAACTACCCTTACTGGGGGGTATGTACAGACTCCGGAGGGGCTCCTTCAGCCCAAGCGCTATAACAAGCAAGATCTAGGCATAAATCAATAAACATGCTGCGGTGTGCAACCCGATCCCATAACTGTCACTCTCAATCAGGACCTCGGACTTACTCAGTCATCAATCTCTATAGTCTCTCTCTCTCTCTCTCTCTCTCTCTCTCTCTCTCTCTCTCGATCACATTCTCGTGAAACTAGCCCAAAATGATAATATGACATAGCAATAAATAGCAACAGAGACTGAGAAATAATATGCAATGAATAAATATGACTGAGTACGAAATATCAATGTAATCAATAAGTCAACAGTAAGGAAACGACCACTATGGGACTTAACAGTACCAGCAATAGCCTAAACATGATTTCTAGCATGATTGTCGGCTCAATTACTTTATCACATGATGAAATTACTGATATCAACAAAATAAATCCACTGTGTAGTTTCATAGGAACGACCAGGTCACAGTCCGTACGGTTCACGCCCACGCACCCATCACTTGGCATGTGCGTCACCTCAACATCAATCTTATAACACATAGCTCAGGGTTTTGAACCCTCAGAGCCAAGTTTAGAAGTGTTACTTACCTCAGTCCGAGCAAATCTCTACTCCAACACACCCTTGCCTCGCGAAACGGCCTCTGAATGCCTTGAATCTAGCCATAAACAATTCGATATAATTAGTACGGGCTAAAGGAATCAATTCCATAAGCAAAAATACTAAGTTATTAATCGAAAGTCAAAAATCGACTCAAAAGTCGGCCCCAGCCCGTGTCTCGAAATTCGATAAAAGTCACAAAACTCGGAAGCCCATTAAACCACGAGTCCAACCATACCCTCTAAATCGTCACCCAAATCCCAAAACCAAACTCTCTAAATCCCTAGCCTCAAACTCTCAATTTACACCTTAAATACAAACCAACTAGGTGGGAAAGTCCATGGGGAAGCAAGATTATTGATCAAAAATGAGCACAGGGGACTTATCTCAAGAATCCCCTCGAAAGCCCTCTCAAGAATTGCCCAAACCCGTGCTTGAAATGTTTGAAATGAAGCAAAAATCACGAACCTTTGTTTTAATAATTTGCCCAGGCTTTCCGCTTCTACGGACACTTAACTGCATCTGCGGCGTCGCAAAAGCGACATCACAAACACATCTGCGGCTCATCCCGCTCCTATAGCCCCTCACTCCACTTCTGCAAACTCGCTTCTGTGAGCATCCAAGCCGCTTTTGCGGACCAAGCTCATCTGCCCACTTTTGCTTCTGCGGTCACGTAAGTGCGGAATTCCCTATCGCGCTTGCACGCCTTCCGCGTTTGCGCACCTCTAATCGCACATGCAGCCCCATGTTTCAAAACCTCACACGAACTTGGTCGAGCCCTTAAATCACCTCAAATAACATCAAAAACACAAATCGTACCCCAATTCAAGCCTATTGAAACTAAGGAATTACAACTTCTACAAATGACGTTGAAACCTATCAAATCACATCCGATTGACCCCAAATTTTGCACACACGTCACACATGACATTATGGACCTACTCCAACTTTTAGAATCGGAATCGGACCTCGATATCAAAAAGTCCACTCCCAGTCAAAATTTTCAAAAATCCAACTTTCGTCATTCCAAGCCTAATTCCACTACGGACCTCCAATTCACAATCCAGATACAGTCCTAAGTCCAAAATCACCCAACGGAGCTAACGGGACCATCAAAACTCCATTCCAGACTCGTTTACTCATATATCAACATTCGGTCAACCAATTCAACTTAAGTTTTCAACCATGAAACTAAGTGTCTTATTTCCTTCCAAAACCCCACCGGACCCGAACCGACTACCTCGGCAAGTCACATAATAGCTATAGAGTGCAAAATGATCAGTAAATAGGGGAAATGGGGCTATAACTCTCAAAATAACCGGTCGGGTCGTTACATGCGCCTACAAGACAAGATGATCACCGAATGAGCCTGTCAGATCTTGCACATTTATTGCAAAAGTGCGGTATGAGTACGTAAATCAGTGTGTACCCAGTAAGTATCTTGTGTTACCCTGAAGAAGTATTGACGAGGGATCGACATCGACACTTACTAGAGGTCCAATAAAATAATATAATAATTCATAGCAGATATGAAGTGCCAACGATAGTGGGGTAAATCTATAAATTTCATAATCTTCCAAATATTTCTTTTAAATTATTAATTTCTCGATCTTGTATTCTACCTTAACAGCTCAGAAAAATGCCAAGTGCCAATATCAAATAAATAAGGAATACCATAAAAATGTCGGGCATCAGTGGAAGGTGTATCTCCTGAATATTCAGACTACTAGCGATATAACGCACGATCCTACCGAGGTGGTTCGGCCCAATCCAGAATAATGTGTACACTGTCGAGGGTCGAGCGGCACGAATCATACATGAATATATTATACTGTCGAGGTGTTCGGCACGCTCCACAAGAAAGGAAGGAAGTTACCGAATTACGAGACACGTGTTTACAATACAGTACATGAGCACAAAATTAATATAATATTTACCGTTTCTCAAATAACTCGCCCACAAATCAAAGTGTTAAGGCTCGGCCTAGTATACATATATTTATTTCTAAATCAAATTATAATTTAATTAGTTAAGCTTAGCAGAACGAAGTCAATTAATTCAATTATTACATGATAAAGTCCTAAGCCTACCTGGACATAAACATGCTTTAGCTATGTACGGACTCTCGTCACCTCGTGCATACGTAGCACCCACAACTAGTTGCAGACAACAATAAATATCACCTAGAGTTAGTTTTCCCCTCACAAGGTTAGACATGAGACATACCTCGCTCCGAAGTTATATAACATGCTCTAACACCTCTCTAACGCCTCAACTCAAAGCCAAACGTCTTGAAACTAGTCAAACCACGTGTAATTCAATTACAATTTAACAATGTATAAAAATTCCCAACTCCACTCGAAAGTCAATAAAATCAAACCTCGGGCACACGTGCCGGGATTCCAAAATTATTTGAAGATAAACATTACCCATAACACCAAGAACTAAAATATATAATTTATTCCAAATTCCATGTCCAACTTCAAGGTCAAAGTCTAAAAATACCAATTTCTAGGATTTCTACCAAAATCCCAAATTTCTACAAATTCCCATGCTTAAATCCCTATATAAACCATGTATTTAACTTACAATGTGAAAAAATCACTTACCTCATGATAGGTGATAAAGATGGCACTCCATAATTGCTCAAATATCGGCTCCCATGGACGAAATGAAGTGGAGTTGAGCCAATCCCCCATTTTAAAACAAACACTGCTCAGGCCGACCTTCGCACTTGCAGAACAGTAGATGCTTTTGCGGCTCCGCTTCTACGAAAGTTTCCTCGCAGATGCGGTTTCCCCCAAGGCCAGCGTTTTCCACTTATGCGTCCATCCAACCGCAGGTGCGCATCTACTTCTGTGGAAATCCTTGGCACCTGCGGACTCCCCAGCTCGAGCACCACTCCACACCCGCATACCAATGACCGCACATGCGGCTCCGCAGGTGCGCTAAACACCCGCACCTGCGATCATCCAGCTCCAGGCCACTTTCACTTCTATGCTTCCCCTCTGCGAGCCCGCAGGTCCGGTAAATTCCTCGCACCTGCAAATCCCATCCAGCCTTACTCCCTACCGCTTCTGCAACCCCTGGGCTGCTTCTGCGGTCTCGCACCTACGGCCATATCCTCGCAGGTGTGATTGCACTAGAAGCCTTAAGCTACAACACTTCTTCCAAGTCCAAACTCGATCTATTTCCAATTCGATTCGCACCCGAGGCCCCTGGGACCCCATCCAAACATACCAACACACCACAACACGATATGTACTTAATCAAAACGTCGAATCACGTCACATAACATAAAAAATTATAAATCCAGCCAAAACCTTTCTGTCAACTTTCCAACCTTCAAACTTTACCAAACGCGTCGGACTTACACTCAAACATCTCGAAATGATGCCAAACTTTACATGCAAGTCAGAATTCACGATATGAACTTATTCCAAGGCCCGGAACTCCGAACGGACATTGATAACACAAAAATTCATTTAAAATCAAACCTAAGAATTTCTTAAACTTCCAAAATGCCAACCTTCCATAATAGGCGCCGAAATGCTCCCGGGTGGTCCGATACTCAACCCGAACATCCGCCTAAGTCCAAAAGCATCATACGAACCTATTGGAATCTTAAAATCCCGATTCCGAGGTCTTTTGCGCAAAAGTCAAACCTTAGTCAATTTTTCCTACTGAAAGTTTTTGAACTTAAAATGTTCTTTCAAATGCAACTCCGAACTTCCCAAAATTAAATTTCGACCACACGTACAAGTCATAATACCTTAAGTGAAGCTACGCAAGGCCTCAAACCGCTGAACAATGTGCTAGAGATCAAAACGACATGTTGGGTCGTTATATTTCAAACCATCTCTTGTACATACAATAGATTCAGAACAACTTGCTGATAATCAACATGAAGTAGAACAAACAATAATGGAAGTAGACAACGAGCGACAACCTTATAACGTTACAGCTGATTCAGAATATGGAATGTTGCAAGAATTACCTGTCGCTACAATAAACTCAGACTAGTTTTGTGAGGCACAACAAGAAGATGGATAGCTAATAATTAAAATAGACAACCAACACACAATCCAACAAAGTTTTGTGTTATCTCCTGCAATGATAAGCAACAGCCAAGATCAAAAAATATACAGAAATTATACCGATACAATCAGATATAATCGAAGAAATTGCTTAAACTTCTACTGCTTCTAAAAAAAGAAAAGGAGTGAGGAGAAAGCTGAAAAAATCTCCATTATGTAAAATACTTAGGCACGATGCATTGCCTAAGGAAATAAAAGTAGGATCAATTGTTGAGAACAAGAAGAGCATGACTATAATTTTCTTCAACTTGAAGATAAACCAAAAGGTTGAATTCACTGCTGTTAGATCATGTTCAAAGAGATACGAGCTAAAATGCATCATGGAGAAATATGGTTGGAATGTATGTACTACAAGAATAAAAGATTCCACACTTTTCAGGATGATAAAATTTTATAACAACCATGAATGCTCAGTTGATGCAAGAAAATTAGATCAGAAGCATGCTACATCAAATTTTATAAGTGAGAAAATTTTAGAAAATGTTCGAGATAAAAAGAATGAGGTTACACCAGCCTTTTGTAGAATGTGAAATGAAAAAAACTTGAAATCGACATTGGATATCACAAGGCATGGCGCGCAATTCGAAAACCTATTGTTTGTATAAGAGGAACACTAGAAGAGAACTACCAGCTTCTTCCTTCATACTTACACATGATGGAGCATAAAAACACAGGGACGTACACTAGCATAAAAAGAGATCAGCAGAATCAGTAAGCAAAAAACTAATAATCATTAGTATGAAGTTTCAACTATTCCTATTTAAAAACTTCACACCTTATGATTTGTTTTGTTTTGTGTTTCACCTATACATGTTTGCTTACATGTTCTTTGCTCCTGCGACATCAATAGCTGGTTGGAGTTATTGTAGACCTGTGATTGTAGTAGATGCAAGGTTTTTAAAGTCAAAATATCATGGTATTCTATTTTTTGTTGTATCAAAGGATTCAAACAATCAATTTTTTCCTCTATCTTTTGGTGTAGCAAATTCGGAATACAATGATGCATATATTTGGTTCTTCGAGGAAATGAGAAACGCAATTAATTTTCGTCATTATTTGATTTTCTCATCAGATAAGAACAAATCGATCGCAAATAGGATTAGACAAATTTATCTTGAAGCTCACCATGGTATCTGCCTCTATCACTTTGAGAAGAATTTAAAGAAAAGACATGCAAAAAGCACGGTACTAAATCTTTTTCAAAGCACTGCAAGGTCATACAAACATGAAGATTTTAATCAGTGAATGTCCCAGATCAAAAGTGTTAACAAGAAAATATACAATTACATAATGGAAGAGCCACCAGAGAGATGGGTTCGATCGTGGTTTCCATGGCGACGTTATGATATGCTGACAACAAACATGGTAGAATCAATACATTATATATTAATAAAAACGAGAAAGATGCATGTTTTAAGAATGTTAGATTTCATCCAAGAAAAGTTGGGATAATGGTTTTATGAACGGAGAAAAACAGCACATAAAACGTTTTACAAAGTATCAATATGGGCAGAAGAAGAGATGTATAAAAAGATAGACTTGGCTTGCAAAATATTTGTAAGTATATTTATTAACATCAGAATTTACTTTAGCATGTTTTGTATGAAGTAATTAACTAATACAACCACTTCAGCTTTTTATGTCTAAAGTGATTTACTGCTTACAGATAAAAAACTTCATACTTTTTCTTTTTGAAGCAATAATACACTAATATGGTTTTTTTACCTTTTTTATTCCTTCTTAGGTGTTCAACCTTGATTCAATGTTGTTTAGAATAAATAATGAAGGAATGAAATGCATTGTGAACTTAAAGAAAATAACTTGTGACTGCTTGGAATTCCAACTTGATGAATTGCCATGTCCACACGCAATTGCAGCTATCAATAAGAGATATTTGCAGAAATCTAATTACTGCTCAATATGGTATTCAAGGAAAACATGGTGCAGAACATATGAAGGGCATGTCAATACTGCGGGAGATCAAAATTCATGTGATATACCACAAAATGTAGAATCTTAAATCACAAAACCTCCCGATGTAGAGATTCTACAAGGAATAAAACAAAAGAAAAGGTATATCCCTATGACTGAATTAGTACGACCGAATTCTACCAAATGCAGTCGCTGTAAACAAATTGGGCATAACAAAACAACTTTCTTGTCTTCTCCCCCGCCTCATCGATATTTCAAGAAACATGCTGAAAAATACTCCAACGTTCAATAATCCTTGGGGGAAAACTTCATTCTAAAGGAAGATAGATATTCTGAATTTAGACTTTCATTATTGATTGATATATGTGAAATATGATTATTTTCATAGAAATAAAAAAAAATAAGCTCTTGGATTGTAAAATACTCCTTTATATATTTCTTGAAGTACAAACCACTCATTTTTGTTGGCAACTTACAAGTTTGGTTGCGTTCTAAAAAAGTACGCAATCACTTCAGCGACAACATATTGTAAGTGAAATACATATCTTTAACACACACACAAAAACAAAACACACATATATATATAATAAAAAAACTACAGACCTTTCTACATGAAGTATTCATATATATAAAATAATACTTCCAGCCTAAAAAGATAAGTCTGAAGTTTTGCAAAACTCATTAGAAAAATACATATTGCAGGACAAAATTTCAGAGTTTTTAGTCTGAAGTTATAGCAAATGAACTAAAAAACTTCAGCATGTTTTCTCAGAAGTTTCGAAAAAAGTCATTACAAAATTTTCCCACTGCTGGACAAAACTTCAGCATGTTTAGTATGAAGGTTTAGGAAATGAACAAAAACTCTTCAGCATGGATAAGTCTGACTCTTAAATGATATAGTTACAATCTTATATATGCCTATTAATGTGTAATATTTGCAAAACAACTTTAGTCTATAATGTGTGACTGTCAAAAGCTATAGATGATAACTTTAGACCAAAAAGGTTGAAGTTTCTAACTTATATATGCTAACTTCAGCTTATAAGGCATGAAATATTAGGTTGACACGTACTATATTATTACATTAAAATGAGAATGCATCCTTCTAAATTGAAAACAATTATACACAAAAACGAAACATGATTTTCATTTATATAATATATTACAAGATAAAAACCACACAAAAGAAAAGAAAGACATAAAAACATTAACAAAAATACAGAAGAAAAGCATAAAAAGGGATTAAAAAATGAAGTATCACCACCATCATCAGAACAATACTTCTTAATTTTTTGATATATCTCAACATCATCCGAATAAAAAATAATTATAGGATACTCGGGCAAAAGACCACAAAGTCTCCTGAGATCGCACTTCAACTTGTTGAATTGATCACACAACTGATTTTGTTCAATTATTACTCTGTCCATAAGATAAGGAAGACTATTCAAGCTATTTTCCGTCTTCGCATAGTCGTCCCTGGTGGGAAATTTAAGAGAATCAAGTTGTTTCACAACCTTGTCGAACGAGGTTGAATAACCTTAACGACTCCGTTCAACGTTCAGCCTATTCTGGAATGGTTCGTCGGCAAAATATTGTGGTCTGATTCTTTCCCAATCAGACTTTATTTGCTCTCACTTCTGCATACGATTAGCCATTGGACGTTACTTGTAACGACTTGACCGTCGTTTTGAGATCTAGCACATCGTTTGGCGGTTTGATATCTTGAGTAGCTTCACTTCATGTTTTTGATAACTTGTACGTGTTGTCAGAATCAAAGTTTGGTAAGCTCGGAGTTGATTCGGATAAAGAATTCTCATTTCGAAAGCTCAAAGTTGAAAGAGTTGACTAGGGTTTGACTTTTGAGTAAACGATCTCGGAATCGGGATATTAATATTCCAATAGGATAGTATGATGATTTCGTACTTGGGCGTATGTTCGGGTTGAGTATCGGACAGCCTGGGAGCATTTCGATGCTTGTTGTGGAAAATTGGCATTTGAAGGTTTTAGAATTTCCTTAAGTTTGATTTGAAGTGGATTATGAGGTTATCGATGTCCGTCTAGGGTTCTGAGTCTTAGAATAGATTCGTATCATGATTTGTGACTTGTGCGTACAGTTTGGCGTCATTCCGGAATGTTTAAGTGTAACTCAGAGGCGTTCGTCAAAGTTTGAATGTTTGAAAGTTAAAAGGGGATTTGATCATCGATTCATGGTTTTGATGTTGTTTGGTGTGATTTAAGGCCTCGAGCAGGTTTGTGTTATGTTTTGGGACTGGTTGGTGTGATTGGACGGGGTCCCCGGGGCCTCGGGTGTGATTCGGAGTGGCTTCAGACCATTTTCCCTTGGTTTGTGATTGTTGGTTTCTGGTGCTTGGGTTGTTCATCACGATCGCGTAGATAGGATCGTGATCACGTAGTGTTGATTGGGATCTAGCCAAGTTGTTCTTCACGATCATAGGGATACGTTCGCGATTGCGGAAGGCATTGGTCTGAGGTATGAAGATTTGGCCTTAGCGTTCGCAGAGCTGGGCTCACGTTCACGGAGGTAGGATAGTGATCACGTAGTGTTGACTGGGAGCTGGCCAAGTTGTTCTTCACTATAATAGGGATACGTTCGCGATCGCGGAAGGCATTGGTCTGAGGCATGAAGGTTTGGCCTTAGCGTTTGGGGAGCTGGGCTCGCATTCGCGTAGGCTGATCAAGCAGAGGTTCGCGATCGCGTGGCTGTTGACACATTCGCATAGAGGGTAATCTGGGGCAGCTGAATTTGGCCTTCGTTATCGCAAAGGTATTTCCGTGATCGCGAAGAGGAAGGGTCAGGATGTACTTCAATTTATTTCGGGTTTTGGCTCATTTCTTCAATTTCTCTCTTGGTTTGGGCGCGTTTTGGAGAGCTTCAAGGGGATATTTTCATCATCTATTGCATGGTAAGTAATTCTCACATATTTTAAGATAATTACATGGATTCTATAAAGATATAACATGGAAATTTGTAGAAACCTTTGGAATTTTGAAGAAAAACATAGATATTATATTTGCGAATTTTGACCACGAAATTAGACATGGAATTTGGAATAAATCATATATTTAAGTTCGTGGAATCATGGGTAAATTCTATCTTCGAAACTGTTTTAGAATCCGGGCACGTGGATCGAGGGATGAGTTTATTGACTTTTCGAGCTGAGTGGTAATCATTATAAATTCTTAAATTGTAAGCATTGGAGTATATTTTGCTTGATTTGTGCGTTGTTTGACTAGTTTCAGAAAGCTTGGCTTTGAGTTGAGGTGTTAGAGAGGCGTTGGAGCCGGTTATCGAACTTCGGAGTGAGGTAAGTCTCATGTCTAACCTTTTGAAAGAATATGTTGGTTACAGATTTACCCCATTATTGTTGTGTGCTTCATATCTACTTATGATTTATTATATTGCTTTATTAGACCTCTAGTAAGTGTCGGTGTCGACCCCTCATCACTACTTCTTCGGGGTTAGGCTAGATACTTACTAGGTACATGTTAATTTACGTACTCATGTTGCACTTCTTCACTAAATGTGCATGATCTGACAGGTTCAATTGGTGTTTATCTTGGCGCATAGGCGCAACTGCTGAGGAGACTTTATGATGAGCTATATTCCAAGTCACGTAGCGTAGCCCACGGAGTCTCCATCATACTATTTACTCTATCCTGTCTTATTTACACTCCAGACATATGTTGTATTATTATTGTACTAGATGTTGTTGATGATTTTACATAGCATCTATACAATCTTATTATCTATTCTATTTAAAGTGTAAGTTTCCATAAATGTAATGCGTTGATTTTTTTATCTAGTAAAATTCACGATTTCAAAATTAATAAAATGCCTAATCAAGTTGGTAGTTCATTGTTGGCTTGCCTAACAGCGACGTTGGGCGCCATCACGGCCTATAGTGGGTTTTGAATCATGACATTACTATTACAATGTGACTTCAAACTCTCCTACTTCTGCATAAGTTCATTCATTGTAAGCTTCCTGCTTCCGCTAACATCAGACATTGTTTCTCTAAAAAAGCTAAAAGGCTATGTGTAACGACCCGACCGGTTATTTTAAGAATTAGCATCTTGTTTGGCAGCTTAAGGTCTCGAGCAGCTTTGTATTATGTGTTATGACTTGCGTGTGTGACCGAGTATGGTTTTCGGATGATTTGGGGTCAATTTGGAAGAAAGATTTCGTTTTAGAAGCTTAAGCGGTAAGAGTGACCGGAATTTGACTTTAGTGTAGACGACACCGAAATGGTATTTCGATGATTCCAATAGCTTCGTATGGTATTTTTGGACTTAGGCATGCGTCCGGATTTAGATTTGGAGGTCTGTATGATAATTTGAAGCATTTTGGCACACATTGGAAAGTAGAAGTTTTGAGAAGGTTGAGAGGTTTGGCCGGGAGTTGACTTTGTTCATATCGGGCTCGGATTCTGATTTCAAGAGTTGGATTAGCTCCCTTATGTCATTTGGGACTTGCATGCAAATTTGGACGTCATTCCGGGTTGATTTGATACGTTTTGGCACGAGTTTTAAAAGTTGGAAGATTTGGAAATTCATAAGTTCGATTCGAGGTGCGATTCATAGTTTTAAAGTTGTTTGATGTGATTTGAGAAGTCGAGCAGGTCTATGTTATGTTATGGAACTTGTTGGTATGTTTCGACGGGGTCCCGAGTGGCTCGGGTGAGTTTTGTATCATTTTTGGTCATGAGAGCGGGTATGGTTCTAGTGCGTCGTACCTGCGCATTTTTGGAGCGTAGGTGCATGACCGCTTCTGCGAGATTCTTGGTCGCTTCTGCGATGTTTGTAAAAGTCCTGTTACATTGCTTCTGCGAAGGGGGGAGCACAGGTGCGAGCTCGCATCTGCAGAAGGTCGAACGCATATGCGCGATAGGTGTTCCGGGTAGTCATCCGTTTTGGCAGTGTTTGTCATGCTTCTACGCAATCGTAGATGCGATTATTGGATCGTAGGTGCGAGCTCTGGGATCTCATGTGATGGCAGCAGGTGCGGTGTCTTTCTCGCAAAAGCGAGGTCGCAAGCAAGGCATTTTTGTGCGCAAATGCGAAGAGCGCTGGGCAGAACATATATATTTCGAGGGCTTGAGGATTTTATCATTTTTAAAGTTGTAGACCTCGGATTTGGGAGACATTTCGTGGGGTTTTCAAGAAATTCATTGGTGTAAGTATTCTTTGCCCGAATCTTATTATATTTCATGAATTAATTGTAAATTTCATCATTTAATTAGTGAATTAAGTTGGAAATTTGGGAAAAATTTGTAAAAATCTTTCAATATGTTAAATGAGGATTTGAAGGGCGATTCGATATAGGAATCTGATAATTTTGGTATGGTTGGACTCGTATCAAAATGGAAGTTCAAGGTTTGTGAATTTTATCGGGTTCCGAGGTGCGGGCCCGGGGGTTTACCCTTGGGTTGACTTTTTAGTTTTAATTAAAGGTTGAAGTTATTTTGGCTAGATTTGAGTCGTCCGGAGGATGTTTCACTCGAGAAGATCATTTTTGGGTATCGGTCGAGCTTCCTTGAGGTAAGTATCAAGCCTAACTTTGTGTGGGGGAACTACCCCTTAGGATTTGAGTCATTTGTGGTAATTGTGTCATGTGAACGTCGTGTACGCGAGGTGACAAGTACGTATTCGGGCTTATTTGTGGAAATTTGACCGTTTAGGGTTCTTAGGTTCTTATGTTCATTATATGTAAAGTTGTTTTAGCATATTAAATCCTCCATTTACTAGATTCACCATTATGTGTTTTTTTGGAATTGATTGATTCATATTCTGCCCTTGTAGCCAATTAAACTCTTGTGTGCCTTAATTGAAATTGTTGCCTCTTTATTGCCTTGTTGTCTTTCCCGTAGTTTCTTAACCTTAATTGAAGTTATTATTATTTCATCCGTAATTCCTTAACCTTAATTGAAGTTATTATTATTTCTTCTATAATTGCTTAGTTGAAGTTTTGTTATCCCTTTTATTGTTGACATATTCTTATTTGGGGTCATTGATTCATGTTATCTCTTTTATCATCGAATTGCACTCTTGTGAAATCATTGTTACACATTATCCCTCCCTTGTTGATCTATTCTTGTTAAGACCATTATTCAATGTTATGTCTTTCTTTGTGAGCTTGTTCTTCCTTTTCTTTGTGTTCCGAAGCTCTTGTGTTGATTTACTTGCCGCACTCTTGTGTTATCGTTATTGTTGTTGTTGTTGTTGTTGTTGTACTCAGTGTTGTTGATCCAATGGCTATGTGTGGCTATGGTATTGAAACTGTTTTGAAGAAATGTTATGGCATATGGGCACATGTTGTGAAAGTCATTTTATTATGTTGTTATATTTTGGCACACATGGTATAGTTGAGAGGATTGTCGGGATGTTCGCACATGAGTTGTCCATGCTGTTGTTATTATTGATATTTGCACATGTGGCATGACAAGGCTGGCTATATATGTGGGTTTTCTCATATGGTAAGACAAGGTGGGAATATTATTGTGCGCGTGCGGCGAGACAAGGCGGGCATTTACCTTATTATTGCGCACGTGGTGAGACAAGGTGGGATATGTCGGGAATGATTTGTGATGAGTTGTGATGGCCTGGGGGCATTGTTATTGTTGATATTTGTGTAGTGGTATGCCTACCTTGTGTGAGTTATACCTTGTACATTTTGTGGTGATCGTTTCTTATGTTTCATTCATTGTTGACTTGAATTGGGATAGAACACTTGCACAAGCATACACGTAAATAATCACCCATATCGATTTAAGAAGATGAATCCTGATGTTATTGACCAGTTACATGTACTCCTGTTTACTTCCCTTCTGTGTGAGATTTGTTCTATTGGCACGTGAGTTGTCTGTGTAGTCATAAATCATTATTATTGTTGGCACGTGAGTTGTCCATGCAGATATTTGATATTGTCACTCTCTTGGCACATGAGTCGTCCGTGCGATTATGAATTATAATGTGGTCACGAGATGCCAAGTGATTAGGGTTCATGAATTGGGACCCGTGAAATATGACTATAAGGTGAAGTACCTTTGGGAAATATTTGAACAAATCTTGCGTGGAAGCGGTTGCTCCTATTGAGTTGCTACTTGTTCCCTCCAGTTGGTGTCACTGGACTTTAACTGTATTCAGCTTACTCCACGGCGTTAATACATGTTTGTTTCCCTACTGCTAATTGTTTCTCTTAGTTTCCTATTACAAGCACTGATTGGTACTGTTATCATGCTTAGTTTATTCTGATATTGTTCTCTATTAGTTTCACATTCATACTTGTATAGGTTATTTGATCTAGTAGGTATCTAGAATGTCCCTCATCACTACTACACCGAGGTTAGTCTTGATACTTACTAGGTACCGCTGTGGTGTACTCATGCTACGCTTTCTGCACATTTTTGTGCAGATCCAAGTACTACGGAGTTGGTTGATCATTAGCTAGTTGTTCGGACTTTGCTGTGGAGACTCAAGGAATACCTGTCGTTACGTTCGCAGGCTTCATAGTCACCTTATGATAT
This sequence comes from Nicotiana otophora, assembly GCA_000715115.1. Taxonomy (NCBI): domain Eukaryota; kingdom Viridiplantae; phylum Streptophyta; class Magnoliopsida; order Solanales; family Solanaceae; genus Nicotiana; species Nicotiana otophora. The sequence goes on from AWOL01S0010133.1 coordinate 40,061, forward strand.
TGTACTTGTACTATTTATTTTTATTCTGAAACAGTTGTACTTAAAAGAATTTCTAGTAAACTTAGTAGAGCTTATGACTTCTACTACCGGTTTTGGGATTGTAAGCTTTGTATAGAAAATTTATGTTCATGTTTAATAGTTTTTGGTTGAGTTTGTCATTAATTCAGTAAGTGTTAGGCTTACCTAGTCCCTAAGACTAGGTGCCATCACGACATCCTACGAAGGAAATTGGGGTCGTGACACTATGGATGTATATAAATTTAAAGAAATGATAGAAGTCTATGGATGACTATGAAATTTTCAAGTGAAGAGATTGTTAATATAGCCAAAGTGTACACCTAATCAATTTAATATCTATAAATGTAAAGGTAACTTTTCAGGTCTGTTTACTGTTTTACGTTCAGAGAAATTGAATGTAACAAGATAAGTAGGTGGTAAAAGACAACAAGTAGGTGGTAAATGCAAAGAGAAATGTAACTTCAGCCTAATAAGTCAACAATTCGGGTTTTGTAAATTTTATCGGGTTTCGAGGTGCGGGCTCAGGGGTTGACTTTTTAGTTCTTGTTAAAGATTGAAGCTTTATTCTCCGGACTTGTTTTCTATGAGTTTTATTTATGATTTGAAGTTATTTTGGCTAGATTTGAGCCGTCCGGAGGTTGTTTCACTCGAGAAGGTCATTTTACAGTATCGGTCTAGCTTCTTTGAGGTAAGTATATTGCCTAACTTTGTGGGGGGGGGGGGAGGAGGAAACTACCCCTTAGGATTTGAGTCCTTGGTGCTAATTGTGTCATGTGAAGGCCGAGTACGCGAGGTGACGAGTACGTGCTCGGACTTATTTGTGGAAATTTGACTGTTTACTGCTCTTAGGTTCTTATGTCCATTAAATATGAAGTTGTTTTGTCATGTTAAATTCCTCATTTACTAAATTCACCCTTACGTGTCTTATTTGGAATTTATTGCATCACGTTTTACCCTTATTGTCGATTAAACTCTTATGGGCCTTAACTGAAGTTGTTGCCACTTTTATTGCCATGATATCCTTTCCGTAATTGTTTATCCTTGATTGAAGTTATTATTATAGTTTCCATAATTGCCTATCATTAGTTGAAGTTATTAATAACTGTTTCAATAATTTTCTTGTCCTTAATTGAATTTGTTGTATCTCTTCTGTAATTGATCCACCCCAAATAAAGTTTTGTTATCCCTTAGCGTTGTTGACTTATCCATATTTGGAATCATTGGTTAATGTTATCCTTTTACCGTTGAATTGTACTTTTGTGGAATCATTATTACACATTATCTCTTCCTTGTTGAGCTATTGCTATGTTGTACCATTATTTCCTGTCGTGTCTTTTTTTGTAGTCTGTAGTTACTGAGTTGATTTACTTGTCGTATTCTCATGTTATTGTCGTTGTTGATATTGTATTCAGTGTTATTGAGCCAAGGGCTATTGGTTGTGGTATTGAAACCGTTTTGAGAAAATGTTGTGGCATGTGGGCACATATTGTGAAATTCATTTATTTGAGTTGTTATGTGTTTGGCATATGTGTTTTGTTGAGAAAATTGTTATGTTGTTTGCATGAGGTTTTTTCCGTGTAGTTGTTATTGTGGTTGCACGAGGTTTTTGATATGCTATTGTTATTGTTTTTGCACAAGGTTTCTGTCGTTCTGTTTGTATTGTGTTGCACAAGGTTTCTGTTGTTTTATTGTTATTAATGATACGCATGCGGTGGCATAAGGTCTTGGTGTTTAAATGCATGCGGTGAGATGGGCTTGAAACACGTGGCTAGTAGGGGAACTACTAGAAGCCATGTGGTGTGATAAGGTGGGCTAAAACGCGGGAAGCTATTTCGGGAAAAGGATTTTCAAAACTAAATATAAAGGCTCCAGCGGTGATATAAGGAAAGTTGTGATTAATTTTACGATTTGAGACTACGAGGCGGTACCTCAGAAGGTCTCTTGTTGTCATTTCCCCTTTTCTATGCACTTGTCTTTTATTGTTTTTTTCCTTATCATACTACTAATTGTTTTCCTCCGTGATGCACTCTTTGCTCACTTCTATGTAGCTAATCTTGTTGTGTTTGTCGCTGCTTCAAACTTCATTGCTGCTTTTATTACACTATACATTACGTGGTGATCGTTTCTTATGTGACATTCATTGTCTCTACTCCTATTTGTTGACTAGAATTGTGGTAGATCACTTGCACAAGTATACACGTAGTTAAATCACCCATAGGTTTTAAAAGGTGAATCCTGACATCATTAACCATTATACGCACTCTTGTCTACTTGCCTTCTGTGTGAGGAATGTTCTATTGGCATGTGAGTCGTACGTGCAGATATGAGTTGTAATGTGGGTACAAGATGCCAAGTGATTAGGGTTCAAGAATCGGGACCCATGAGCTGTGATTATGAGGTTCGGTACCTCGTGGAAATGCTTGAACAAATCTGGTATGACAACGGTTGTTCTTATTGAGGTGTTGCTAGTTTTTCCTTTATTTTGATTTCACCGAACTTAGACTGTGTCCAGCTTACTCTACGGCATTATTAGTTGACTGCTTCATGTTAAATATTATTGTTATTGATGTCTCGTTGCAAGTATTGTTTGGTATTCCATATCCTGTATAGTTGTATATTAATATTGTTTTTCTCTATTAGTTTACCTTCACACTTGTTCAGGTTGTTTAGTCCAGTAGGTGTCTTGATTGTCCCTCGTCACTACTCCATCAGGGTTAGTCTTGATACTTACTGGGTACAGCTATGGTGTACTCATACTACTTCTTCACATCTTTTGTGCAGATCCAGGTACCACGGTTGTTGTTGATTATTAGCTGGTTGGTCGAGTTGTTGAGACTCAAGGTAAACTTGTCGTCGTGTTCGCAGGCCTCGGAGTCACCTTCTAATATTTTCATTGTACTATTTAATTCTATCCCGAACAGTTGCATTTAGGGATGTTTCTAGCAAACTCAGTAGAGCTTATGACTTGTACTACCGGTTTTGAGAATTGTAATTGTGTATAAGATTTTTATCTCGTATTTATCATCCGATGGTTGAATTCTTCTATTTATTTAATATGTGTTATGCTTACCTAGTCTTAGATACTAGGTGCCATCACGACATCCTATGGAGGGAATTTGGGTTCGTGACAGAAGCATATCCCTCAATATCTGAATTGTGCGCTTGGACTGTCCGTCCTTTTAAGGGTGAAATGTTGTACTTAACTCCAACCACGTGCCTAACTCATGTTGAATGGCTCTCCAGAACCGTGATGTAAACTGTTTACCCTGGACAGAGATGATGGATATCAGTACGCCGTGGACTGGATAGTTCTTCCCAAGCACCTTCAGCTGGCTAGACGCATAGGAAATCATCATACCGTCCTGTATTAACACAACGTCGAGATCGATACGTGATGCATCACAGTATAAGACCTCAAAGGCAACACCAACACTGGGGTTGTAGTCAAAGTTGTCTTGAGCTTTTGAAATCTCTCCTCACACTCCTCCGTCCATATGAACGGAGCACCCTTCTGGGTAAATCTAGTTATATTTGCAATAATAGATGAGAAACCCTCTACATATCGACGGTAATACCCTGCCAAACCAAGCAAACGCCGGATCATCATAGCTAAAAACGGCTTGGGACAACTTTGCACTGCTTCAATCTTCTTCAGATCTACCTTGATCCACTCACTTGACACTACATGACCCAAACCTGTCACTGAATCAAGCCAGAATTCACACTTTGAAAATTTTGCATATAACTTCTTTTCTCTCAAGGTCTGGAGCATAGTCCTCAAGTGTTTCTCATGACCCTCCCGGCTCCAGAGTACACCAGAATGTCGTCAATAAACACAATGATGAATGAGTCAATATAGGGCTGGAAAACACTATTCATCAAGTGAATGAATGTTGCTGGGGTGTTGGTCATCCCAAAAGACATCACAAGGAACTCATAATGACCACACTGAGTCCTGAAGGCAGTCTTTAGGATATATGGATCCCGAATCTTCAACTGATGATAGCCTGAAAGCAAGTAAATCTTAGAGAACACTCTAGCACCCTATATGATCAAATAGGTCATCAATACATGGCAATAGATACTTGTTCTTCACTGTAACCTTATTCAACTAATGATAATCAATGCGCATGCGGATAGAACCATCCTTCTTCTTTATAAACAAGACCGGAGCACCCCAAGGTGATACACTGGGCCGGATGAAACCCTTATTAAGAAACTCTTACAAATGTCCTTTAACTCCTTCAACTCTGGTGGGGCCATAAGATATGGAGGAATAGATATGGGCTGAGTACTTGTCGGGCGGCATACCGGGATGATCCGTCGGGAATACATCTGGATAATCCCTCGCTACAGGAACTGACTCAATAGTAGGAGTATCAACACTGACATCTCTCACATATGCTAGATATGCAACACATCCCATCTCAATTATCTGTTGAGCCTTTAGAAATGAGATAACCCTGCTAGGAATATAATCTAAAGTACCTCTCCACTCTAACCGTGGTAACCCTGGCACAGCCAGCATCACGGTCTTGGCGTGATAGTCAAGAATAGCATGATAGGGCGACAACCAGTCCATGCCCAACATAATATCGAAATCTACCATACTGAACAACAAATAATTAGCGCTGGTCTCAAAACCACTAAGAACAACCAAACACGACCGATACACACGATCAACAACAAGGGAATCTCCCACAAGTGTGGACACATAGACGGGAGAACTCAAGGAATCACAGGTTATACCCAAATATGGAGCAAAGTAAGATGACACATAGGAGTAAGGGTAGCTTAGATCAAATAAGACGGATGCATCTCTATGACAAACCGAAATAATACCTATGATAACTGAGTTGGATACAACTGCCTTCGTCTTAGCAGGAAGAGCATAATATCTAGCGTGGACTCCACCTCTAGCTAGCTGTGCAGGTAGAGTGGCAGCTGGTGTGGTAACCATGGACTGAGAATCATGAGGACCCGGTGGAATATGCGGAGCCTGAGTAGTCTATGGAGGTGCACCCTCCTGAGTCTGGGGCAATCCCTCACCATAGGATGAGTGTCACCACACTCAAACCAAGATCTCGGAGGGCATGGCTGTTGTGGCTGGCTTGGGTCTGATCGGTTGGACTGACTACTGAAAGCACCTTATGCAGGACGTACACTAGACACTGGCAGTGCATAATAGGGATCTTGGGGCCTAGGAGTGGCCAGAATAGCGTTGGAAGCTGGAAATGCTGAATGAACAGGGCGGTTCACATAGACCCTACCATGACGAGCTATACCTCGGGCACCATTATATGTGCCATAATCTCGAGGAATATTGGCCTCCCTCTCCTCTCTCTCCGGGGCCCACATACCCTCCAATATCCTAGCGATCTCCACTACCTGTTGGTATGCGATGTCCATCTCCAACTCTCGGGCCATGCTAAATCTGATTCCAGGGTTGAGCCCCTCAATAAATCGATGAACTATCTCTCTAACAATAGCAACCAAGGTGGGTGCATGCCTGGACAAATCACTGAACTTGCCTGCATACTCTGATACGGTCATAGAACTGTGGTGCAACTGCTCAAACTCTGCGCGCCATGCATCTCTAAGACTCTAGGGAACAAACTCCCTAAAGAACATGTCTGAGAACTTAGCCCAAGTGAGTGAAGCTATTTCGACCGGACTACCCATCTCATATGCTCCCCACCACTGATAAGCCGCTCCCTTAAGCTGGAACATAGTGAAAGCAACCCCACTATACTCCATAATACCCATAGTATAGAGGATACGGTGGCACTCCTCAAGAAAACCCTGGCATCCTCTAAAGCAAAGCAGTTGAAAGTAGGAGGGTGGTATTTCTTGTACCTCTCGAGCCTGAGGTGCTTCCACTCAAAAGATGTTGCCCTAGCCTCGGGCTGAACTGGGGCAACCAGCTACACTGGTATGACCTCATGGACCTGGTCAACCTGGACCCACTTCTCTAGGGTACGGGCGGCAGGAGTATGAGCTCCTCTCACGGCCTATGATGTGGTAGGAGCAAGTGGGATCAACCCTACCTGAGCTAAAGTGTCGAACATGCTCAAAACCTGGGCGTGAGACTCCTGGAATGTTGGCGCAGTAACAGGCTCTCAGGTGCATTGTCTCCAGTTGGAGCTACAGATGGCTCCTCTGTGGTAGCTCGTGCAGGTGCTCTGGAAGCACCACGTGGGTGTTCTCGGCCTCTACCCAAGGCCCGACCTCTCGCGGCTCTAGCAGGGAGCGCGGGTGTCTGGTCATCCAATTCGGCTATGAGTGTCCTCACCATCTGTGAGAGAATATAAAGGCAGAAGTTTAGAATCCCGAAGTTAACAATTTCGCACGATAAGGTATCAAAGAAGTGAAGCTTTTCCTAACAGTTCCATAGCCTCCCGAAGATAAGTACAGACATCTCTGTACCGATACGCAAGACTCTACTAAACCTTCTTGTAACTCATATCACCTATGAACCTAAAGCTCTGATACCAACATGTCATGGCCCCAATTTTACTCCGTAGGAAGTCGTGACGACACCTAGTATCTAAAACAAGGTAAGCCTATCAACATGCGAGAATAATTTAAATAACAAGTTATAATCTCAAAACTTCTGCAACTACATAAATGAAATCTGTAACACAATATGTACAGCACCAAAAACCTGGTGAAGTATAAGTCACAAGCTCTAGTAATAGTACTGAACAATCATATACATTACTGTCTAAGATAGTGTAATGAAATAAGGAAAAACATGATAGAAGGGGACTCTGAGGCATGCAGATGTGGGCAGGTGTACCTTGAAGTCTCCAAAGCAACCTCTGCTCACTAATGCAGGAACTGATAGGAAGTACTTGGATCTGCACAAAACGATGTGCAGAAGCGTAGTATGAGTACACCACAGCGATACCCAGTAAGTGCCAAGCCAAACCTTGGTAGAGTAGTGACGAAGTCAGGTCAAGACCCTACTGGAGATAATATGAAACAAGACAAAAGATATAACGATATAATGATAAAGACAATGGAAATAAAACAATAAAAAATTTATGAAAACTTAACAACACGGAATCAAGATAGTTAAAACAACACAGAAGGAAACTAGGATTTACATGTTAAGGAAACAAACAACCAAGGCAAATATAGCAAATAGAGAAAGATCAACAAGGGCCACCACGAGGTACCACCTCGTAGTCCCAAATCATAAAAAATAACTCATAATCTTTCCTTATATCACCGCAGGAGCCCTTACTTTTAGTTTTGAAAATTATTTTTCCCGAAAAAGCACCCCACGTTTTAGTCCGCCTTATCACACTGCATGGTCTCTAGTAGTTCCCCTACTAGCTACGCGTATCAATCCCACCTTATCTCACCGCATGTGTTTCACCACCAAGACCTTATACCATTGCATGCATATCAATATCACAATGTATCACAGTTCGCACCTCAAGTGCCCATAATCACAACTTCCCTGAAAAGCCAAACAATAAAAAAAACTTCACAACAAGGAGCCCACGGATCAACCACAATGTACACAAAGTCTCAACAATAACAACCGGAGAGTAACTCAATAAAATGATATTTCACAACTTACACTTTGCCTCAATAGGAACCACAGCCTTTGCAACTCAATACCAAATTCAACGGTAAGATATTCCAAGAATAGCAATTTCAAGTAAGGATTCAATAGTTTAATAATGAATACAGAATAAAACAAAGCAAGTAATTTAACTAAACATGTAGGACAATTTGCAATTAAGAGATAAAACAAGTAGACATGTGAAATTAGACTAAATATGATGACTACAACAAGTTAAAGTAACTCAATTAAAGCATGAAAGGAAACTACATAACTAAAAAAATCGGAAATTTCACATTTAGCCCGTGTACGCACTCGTCACCTTGCATACACGGCTTTCACATATCACAATTCTGACAACAATACCAAATCCTAAGAGAAATTTCCCTCACACAAGGTTAGACAAGTCACTTACCTCAAACCACGCTAAGTCAATCAACTAGAAGGCCTTTCCCTCCATTTTACAACTCCGAACGGCTCGAATCTGGCCAAACCAATTTCATACTATACATATAACTAGAGGAAACTAATTTAAACAATGAAATTCCGATCTTTGCAAAGAATTGAAAAATCGACCCAAAGCGTCACCCCGGGCTTGCGCCTTGGAACCCGACCAAAATTACAAAAACCGAACATCCATTCGATATCGAGTTCAACCATACAAGAATTATTCAAATCCGACTAAATTTCGCCTTTCAAAACGCAAGAATTTAGCCTATGGAGTTTCTACCAATATTTCCCAATTTCCAACTCTAAAGAAATAATTAAATGATCAAATTATCAATAGATTCATGGGAATTAATAAAAACATAAGTTAAAATTCCTTACCCCAAGGTTCTCTCTGAAAATCCCTGGAAATATCTCCTCAACCGAGTTCTCTACATCCCAAAATGAATTATGGATCAAACCCTCGATTTTCCCTTTTTCTATCAGTTAAATCGCACTTGCGACCTTACTGCTGCATCTGCGGCTCCGCACCTGCGGAATTTCCATCGCATGTGTGGTCATGACTTATTACTCCCACTCCACTTCTACGAGCAAAGGGTTGTACCTACGCATGTGCGCCTGTGACGAAGAGTATCGCACCTGTGACCACTATCGACCATGCGATTCTCCCCATCGCAGAAGCGAAGCCGCTTCTGCGGAACATTTTCTGCTTCTGCGCCCCCAGCTGGTGTAACGACCCGGCCGGTTATTCTGAGTATTAAAATCCTGCTTCCCTATTTACTGCTCAAATTGTACTTTACAGTTGTTGTGTGACTTGCCGGGTAATTGGGTCGGGTCCGGTGAGGTTTTGGAATGAATTGGAACACTTAGTTCCAAGGTTTAAAGCTTAAGTTAAAATAGTGACCGGATGTCGACTTATGTGTAAACAACCCCAGAATGGAGTTTTGATGATTCCAATAGCTCCGTATGGTAATTTTAGACTTAGGAGCGTGTCCGGAAATTTATTTAGAGGTACGTAGTGGAATTTGGCTTGAAATGCCGAAAGTTAAATATTTGGGAAGTCTGACCGGGGGGGTTGACTTTTTGATATCGGGGTCGGAATCCGATTCTGGAAATTGGAATAGGTCCGTAATGTGAAATGTGACTTGTGTGCACAATTTGAGGTCAATCGGGCGTGATTTGATAGGTTTCGGCGTCGTTTGTAAAATTCGGAAAATTAGAAATTTATTAGGCTTGAATCTATGTGTAGTTCGTATTTTTGAGGTTATTAGGTATGATTTGAGGACTCGAGTAGGTCCGTGTTATGTTATGGAACTTGTTGGCATGTTCGGACGGGGACCCGAGGGCAGCGGGTGAGTTTCAGATAGTTAACAGATTGATTTTTGAATTTGGAAGACTGCTCGAACTGAAGCCTTCTAGTGTAATCGCACCTACGGAAAAGTGATCGCAGGTGCGAGCTCGCAAGCGCGAGCAGGGGTGCGCTGAAGCGAGTCGCGCAGGTGCGGAAAGAGCTTCACAGGTGCAGAATCGCACCTGCGCGAGAAGGAGCGCAGATGCGGGCAGAGGGCTGTGAGGTATTGGTCGCAAGTGCGAGGGAAAATTCCGCACATGTGTGAGCGCAGATGCGGACAGATGCACGCGGAAGCGGAAACTGGGCAGGCGAATGGAGTCTGCAAATGCGACATTTTGCTCGCACAAGCGGATGCACAGGTGCGCAAATCTTGTCCACAGGTGCAGAAATCGCTGGGGCAGAACCTTAAATTCGAGGGTTTGACATTTTCACCCATTCTTCGGATTTTGGAGCTCGGGTTGGGCGATTTTGGAGAGGCATTTCTCCATACAACTTGGGGTAAGTGTTGTTAACTCCCTTGTGATTATATTCCATGAATTAATCTTCATTTTTTGTGTGAGATTATTGAATCTTCAAGAGAAATAGAAGAAAATTTCTATAATGTCACAAAATGAATTTTGTAAGTTTGAATACCGATTTGGAGTCAGATTTGAGTGAAATTAATATGGTTGAACTTGTAATTGGATGGGTTATCATATTTTCTGAGTTTTGTCAGATTTCGAGACGTGGGTCCCACGGGTGATGTTTGGGGCGTATTTCGGATTTTGTGGAAACTATTAGCATTTTGATATGGAATTAATTCCTATAAATTGTGTGGGCTGAATCAAATTAATTGTGGTAGATTCAAGCCGTTCGGGAGTTGATACGCGCATAATGGGATTTNAGGCATAGTGATGCATTTGTTTACACTGGTTATCTGGGAAAGAAAATGAGATATTTTATTTTTTATTGAAAGAATTTTGGAAAAATTACTGTTTTCAAACTTATTCATATTTTTGGTAACTTCGNTATTGTTTAGCTTGCTCTACTTTGGATTCGGCTTGTTCGAGGTAAGTAACTCTTATAATCTTTGAGTTGAGGGTATGAACCCTGAATATATGTATTTTGTGAATTGTTGGGAGGTGACGCACATGCTAGGTGACGGGCGTGTGGGCGTGCACTATAGAATTTGTGACATAATTGTTTCTGTGGAATTTTGTAGTTAAATAATCTTGGCACTTTCCATGCAGTTTCATGTGTTAAATAAATTGAGCTGAAAAGTATATAAAAATCATGTTGAGGCTATGTGCCAGTATTATTGGGACCCACAGAGGTCATATTGTTGTGGATTATTTGGTTATGTTGAAAATTCATACTCAGTCATATTCATTTCATTGTATATCATATCTCAGTCTCTGTTGTTATTTATTGATACACCACATCATCATTTTTTGTTATTCTCATGACATTGTGAGCCCATGAGATAGAGACTGGATAGATTGATGACTGAGGAAGGCCGAGGGCCTAATTGTGAGGATATTTTATGGATCGGGGTTGCCCGCCTGCAGCAGGCCTTCTTGGCTTATTATTGCACGTGAGTTGGCCGTGCAGATCCTTATATTATTATTGCACGTGAGTTGACCATGCAGCACGTGAGTTGGCCATACGGATCCTTATATTATTATTGCACGTGAGTCGGCCGTGCAGATCCTTATATTATTATTGCACGTGAGTTGGTCGTGCAGCACGTGAGTTGACCGTGCGGATCCAGATATTTATATTATGAAACGTGAGTTGTCCGTGCAGCACGTGAGTTGTCCTTTCTTATAGAGCTTGGGTTGTAGGAGCCCCTCATGAGTCTGTACACCCCCATTGAGCGCAGTCGACTATAAACAGGGATGGGGTTGTACGCCGCAGCAGGTATTGTATAGCGCTGAGTGATTGAGTGTGCTGAGCACAGTGAGAGAGAATGCGAGACAATGAGATTGAGTACTCTGAGAGTGTGAGTACATGAGTGCAATTTCTGAGATACATTGCATTGACATGCACACATGACATATATGCATAGAGATGTGTTTTTCTCATGTTGTACGGTATCACATTATTCATGATTTCTCTCACATGTTGACAGATAGGCATAGTGATGCATTTGTTTACACTGGTTATCTGGGAAAGAAAATGAGATATTTTATTTTTTATTGAAAGAATTTTGGAAAAATTACTGTTTTCAAACTTATTCATATTTTTGGTAACTTCAGTATACGATTCGGGTTTTCATTGATGTACTTGAAAGGCAGAAGTATTTTCAGAAGTCATGATTTAGCTGAGCATTTATTCTTGAGTTACTTCTGGTATTACTTGTTTAATATTGTTATGAACTATTGTTGGTCATGGAAGTTGGACTCTGACCTTGGTAGAACCTCGTCACTACTTTCAACCTACGGCTAGGTTTGTTACTTACTCAGTACATGGGGTCGGTTGTACTGATACTACACTTCTGCACATTTCGTGCTGATGTTGGCTATTGTTGTTGATGTGCTCGATGGTTGCAGGATTTGAAGATATACATGCATTCCTGTTGTAGCTGCCTCTTGTTCAGGGTAGCTTTAGATTTATAAAAGCTCTGTTAAGTATTATTCAAACAGACTATGTATTTATTTCATTTCCTCATTGTATACTCTATTCTTAGATGCTCATGATTTGTACTACCAGTTCTTGGGGGATGTATAAGATCTTTATTCACTTAAATTGCTTGAACAATTGCTATTGGAATTGGATAATTGGAAGTTGGCTTACCTAGCGGGTTGGGTTAGGTGCCATCACGACTAGTTAGATTTTGGGTCGTGACAAGGTGCTATCAGAGCACTAGGTTCATAGGTTCTACAAATCATGAGCAAGTGTCTAGTAGAGTCTTACGGATCGGTATGATGACGTCCATACTTATCTTCGAGAGGCTACAAGGCATTTAGGATATATACTTCCCATCTTTCTTTCCTTATCGTGCGAGATTGATTCACCTTGAGACATAATGCTTTGAATTTCTTCCACGTATTCGTATGCGCACATGAGCGCTCGGTATCAGATGTGCATCGCCGGCTTGTGATTTTATGAATGAGGTTCAAGATATGTATTCTGTGTTTTGGTGATGGGCCAGTCTGGAGGACTTGAGGCTAGGTTTAGACCGCAGTTAAGGCTTGGTAGCTTCAGTTGTAACCTGTACATTTGGACTCATATGTCCGATAATATCTCTATGAGTGGAAGTTGTGGCTCGATGAACGGCGGAATGGCTTTGTGATGAGTATGATGTAAATGCGGGATGTGTTAAGACGATTTGAATATGACGAGAAGTGTTTCCTTGAAATGTAAAGGAAAGGCCATTGGGTGCTTGATTTTTGAATTGATGTGGCGTACAGTCTCCAATATGAATGTTTTGAAGGATCATTCACATTGTTAACTTTTAGGGTAAAACTAAATTCTCACGTCTGGTTAATGAGTTTGGACTCAGATAGACTAAGTGATTGCATAGTAATTGTGAATGCGAAAGGGTATAACAAGATACCAGATTGAGGCTAAGCAGATGGATTATCCCCTGCGGAGTAATCTACGTAGGAGTATTCCTTATGATGTGAGTAGAGAGTTTCTTTTCTGCCGACGGGGTGTATGGGTGGAGGTTTGAATCTGAATTTGGTTGAAAAAGTTGACTTGTGTGTTAAGAGGATGAATACGAGCTTAGCGGATGATTGAGGTATTTTAACGGTTGGCGTTGTATGAACTTGGGAAGAAGTTTCGTTGGACTGACTATGGCATTATGGAAGTAAGAGAGTATTGGTATTGTGAGTTATGGAATATTCTAATCTATGGCTTTGAGCCAAGTGGGGGAGTCTGCTATTGACAATTTGATTTCATGGTTAGGTGTTAAATTTTAATTTTGGTCTGAGGCATACTTGTGGGTTAGCTATGGCTTGCAAAAGTTGAGATCGAGGATGACTCGAATAAGGAAATTCCTGGTTAAGGATTATATTGCATGTATGAGTAAATGAAGTTTGTGGGATGAGTGAGTTGTTATTGGTGAATGATGTAGTACGCACGGAGTATGAATTTGATATGTGATGTTAACGTAGAGTTAAATCTTTGAGTGGTGTGGTTCTAATAGGGCACGTGTCTTTTCGCCCGTTTGGGTGGTGCAATTATATTTGAGCAAAGTGGGTGACTCCCGAGAACAATTTCAGTGGGTTTGAGAATTATATATAGCAATTGAGAATGTTTCCAGACTTGAATATAGATAAAATCCGAGATTTGTGTTTGATGGTGCCTGGACTTGGCGACCTGCGTAGCTTGGTCGAGTTAGAGGAATTTAGTTTTAATGGCTTTATTATGTGCAAATGAATTCCAAAGTATTCTTGATGGTTTCTACCGGTATGGAGAACGTGTTGTGAATTGTGATTTCCTCCTGGAAAGAAGCAAGAGAAATGTTTCTAACTAAAATGGTATGTAAATTATTGTTGACTCAAAGTTGATAATAATACTCTTGTGCTTTTCACATGATGGAAAGATAGATGTTATGTGTTGTACGAAAGGTAGATTTTCATGTACAAGGTGGCATTACAGTCTTGAAGAGAAGATAACGAATGTTGAACAACATGGACGGTTTCAAATAACTAGATGAATACTATTACTACTTGGTATTGTATGATAAAGGGGAGGACTTCAGAAGGCGCATTGTATTTTGACTTACGGATATATAAATTAGTATTGCGGTACTCACATTGTTCATAAACTGTTGATATTCAAATTTTGTCAAGTGGCACGGAAGAACTTTTAAAGTATTTCTCGTGGGATGATCGTGTATGAGAGAGGAGTTAGGCATTCGAGCTGTGGAGATAGAGTCAAATATAGTGATTCGCATGTTCTATGGATTTGGAGATTGGGAGTTCCCAGGAGTAGATTGTTTCATGGTTGTGGACTGTGAAGTTGTGGACGGAGCTAGCCAGATGATAAAATGTGTTATGATTCAGTCATTATAGATTTTCGGAGGGATTTGTTTTCTATTTGTGGGTAACCCGAGTTGATTTGGGGGTCCATAGGTAGGCCTAATTAAGATGTGTATTGTACACCGAGCCGGAATGGTTGGCTCCATTATGATATTATTGAGGGATGTGTCATTCGATTGATGTTGAACTTATTCGTGTTCTCAAATGATTTGTGCGTTACTCCTTTATGCTACAAGGAGTTGTGATTCGTTGGTTATGTGCACAGATGGTGCGGTTCTATTTGAGCTTTATAGCGGAATTTGAGTGTGATGAGTACTTGGGTATTGCATAATCGATAGCATAACGGTTATGTCCTTTCATGTTTTGTACGATATTTTTGTCATTTGCCTCTCCGTCATTATTAATTTGGAGTAGGGTGGCTCAAAGTATATAGCATGAACCTCGTGATAGAATCGAGTGATGTTTCTATGGTGTATGATAAATTTTTAGCATTTCGTTGTGGAGGTACTTGTTAATCTGACTAGGCAGTTCTCTCATTTGAGTCATTTTCTATGATTGGGTACATTTGAATTATTATGTATTGGTGCACGGATGGCACGAGTTGTGGCTCTAAGTTATATTGGTGAGGCATGTCTATGGAATAGTTGTGTTTAGTAATATAAGGTCATTGGACCTAGAATGGGTACTATCAGGTTTGATTTCGGTATATTCGGGAAGATAATATTGAAAGTCGGCTTAGAAAGGGATTATGGTTCTGGTTAGGGCGAGAACGCTCCGTGACTTGTTGATCAGGTAAGTGGTCATGAAATTTTGCGTGTTTCTTTTATTATCAACAGTGTACGAAGGTTTTGGGATGGGTTTTGGTTCGATATGGGTTTAATACTCGTATGTGGTTGGTTTTGGAGTAGTCACTGCGATCAGGAATGGTGCTACGAGCATGCGAGTTGTGTAATATGTTGGTTGATTATATCTGTGGTTATAGTTATAGCTCGATGCAACTTGTCCGGACTTATACGGTGTGTAAATGTAAGATTTGTGTCTTGAAAGAAATTTTAAAGGTTGGAAATTAAACTCCAAGGTTTATGGGAAAAAGTTAAATTAATGATTTTCAGTTGCATTGTGTAATCAAGCCTGTGTAGGATAGGGTGACGTGGGTTCACCCCCGGGTACGTGCGTGGTAAGATGGAACAGTGATTTGATGGCTTGGAAACAACTCTTGGCACGTTCGAGGACGAACGTATGTTTAAGCAGGGGAGAATGTAACGTCCCAGCCGGTCATTTTGAGTATTACAACCCCACTTCCCCATTTACTGCTCAAATTGTACTTTACAGTTGTTGTGTGACTTGCCGGGGTAATTGGTTCGGGTCCGGTGAGGTTTTGGAATGAATTGGAATACTTAGTTCCAAGGTTTAAATCTTAAGTTAAAATAGTGACCGGATGTCGACTTATGTGTAAACGACCCCGGAATGGAGTTTTGATGATTCCAATAGCTCTGTATAGTGATTTTAGACTTAGGAGTGTGTCCGGAAAATTATTTGGAAGTACGTAGTGGAATTTGGCTTGAAATGCCGAAAGTTATATTTTTGCGAAGTTTGACCAGGGGGTTGACTTTTTGATATCGGGGTCAGAATCCAATTCTGGAAATTGGAATAGGTCCGTAATGTGAAATGTGACTTGTGTGCAAAATTTGAGGTCAATCGGATGTGATTTGATAAGTTTCGGCGTCGTTTCTAGAATTCAAAAATTTGGAAATTTATTAGGCTTGAATCTATGTGTAGTTCGTATTTTTGAGGTTGTTAGGTATGATTTGAGGCCTCGAGTAGGTCCGTGTTATGTTATGGAACTTGTTGGTATGTTCGGACGGGGTTCCGAGGGCAGCGGGTGAGTTTCGGATGGTTAACGGATTGATTTTTGAATTTGAAAGACTGCTGGAACTGAAGCCTTCTGGTGTAATCGCACCTGCGGAAAGTGGTCGCAGGTGCGAGCTCGCAAGTGCGAGTAGGGGTGCGCTGAAGCGAGGTGCGCAAGTGCAGAAAGAGCTTTGCAAGTGCGGAATAGCACCTACGCGAGAAGGAGCGCAGATGCGGGCAGAGGGCTATGAGGTATTGGTTACAGGTGCGAGGGAAAATTCCGCACCTGCGTGAGCGCAGATGCGGACGAATGCGCACAGAAGAGGAAACTGGGCAGGCGAGTGGAGTCCGCAAATGCGACGTTATGCTCGCACAAGCGGATGCGCAGGTGCGTAAATCTTGTCTGCATGTGCGGAAATCGCTGGGGCAGAGCCTTAAATTCGAGGGTTCGACATTTTCACCCATTTTTCGGATTTTGGAGCTCAGGTTGGGCGATTCTGTAGAGGAAATTTTCCACACAACTTGGGTTAAGTGTTCTTAACTCCTTTGTGATTATATTCCATGAATTAATCTTCATTTTTGGTGTAAGATTATTGAATCTTCAAGAGAAATAGAAGGAAATTTCTATAATGTCACAAAATGAAATTTTCAAGTTTGAATACTGATTTGGAGTCGGATTTGAGTGAAATTAGTATGGTTGAACTTGTAATTGGATGCGTTGTCGTATTTTGTGAGTTTCGTCGAATTTCAAGACGTAGGTCCCACGGGTGATTTTTGGGGCGTAATTTCGAATTTTGTAGAAAATATTAGCATTTTGATATGGAATTAATTCCTATAAATTGTGTGGACTGAATCAACTTAATTGTGGTAGATTTAAGCCGTTCGAGAATTGATACGTGTATAATGGGATTTCTGGACCATTGTTTAGCTTGCTCGACTTTGGATTCGGCTTGTTCAAGGTAAGTAACTCTTCTAATCTTGGAGTTGAGGGTATGAACCCTGAATATATGTATTTTGTGAATTGTTGGGAGGTGACACACATGCTAGGTGACGGACGTGTGGGCGTGCACTATAGAATTTTTGATATAATTATTTCTGTGCAATTTTGTAGTTAAATAATCTTGACACTTTCCATGCAGTTTTATGTGTTAAAGAATTTGAGCTGAAAAATATATAAAAAATCATGTTGAAGCTATGTGCCAGTATTATTGGGACCCATGGAGGTCATATTGCTGTGGATTATTTGGTTATGTTGAAAATTCATACTCAATCATATTCATTTCATTGCATATCATATCTCAGTCTCTGTTGTTATTTATTGATACATCATATCATCATTTTGGGTTATTCTCATGACATTGTGAGCCCATGAGAGAGAGACTGGAGAGATTGATGACTGAGGGAGGCCGAGGGCCTGATTGTGAGGATAATTTATAGATCGGGGCTGCTCGCCTGCAGTAGGCCTTATTGGCTTATTATTACACGTGAGTTGGCCGTGCGGATCCTTATATTATTATTGCACGTGAGTTGGCCGTGCAGCACATGAGTTGGCCGTGCAGATCCTTATATTATTATTGCACGTGAGTCGGTCGTGCGGATCCTTATATTATTATTGCATGTGGTTGGTCGTGCAGCACGTGAGTTGGCCGTACGGATCCAGATATTTATATTATGGCACGTGAGTTGTCCGTGCAGCACGTGAGTTGTCCGTTCTTATAGAGCTTGGGTTGTAGGTGCCCCTCATGAGTCTGTACACCCCAGTGAGCGCAGTCGACTATAAACAGGGATGGGGTTGCACGCTGCAGCAGGTATTGTATAGCCCTGAGTGATTGAGTGTGCTGAGCATATTGAGAGAGAATGCGAGACAATAAGATTGAGTACTCTGAGAGTGTGAGTACATATGTGCAATCTCTGAGATACATTGCATTGACATGCACACATGGCATATATGCATAAAGATGTGTTTTCCTCATGCTGTATGGTATCACATTATTTATGATTCCTCTCACATGTTGACAGATGGGCATAGTGATGCATTTGTTTACACTGGTTATCTGGGAAAGAAAATGAGATAGTTTATTTATTACTGAAAGGATTTTGGAAAAATTACTATTTTCAAACTTATTCATATTTTTGGTAACTTCGGTATACGATTCAGGTTTTCATTGATATACTTTAAAGGAAGAACTATTTTCAGAAGTCATGATTTAGCTGAGCATTTATTCTTGAGTTACTTCTGGTATTACTTGTTTAATATTGTTATGAACTATTGTTGGTCATGGAAGTTAGACTCTGAACTTGGTAGAAGCGCGTCACTTCTTTCAACCTACGGCTAGGTTTGTTACTTACTCCGTACATAGGGTCGGTTGTCCTGATACTACACTTCTGCACATTTCGTGCAGATGTTGGCTGCTTTTGTTGCTGTGCTCGATGGTTGTGGGATTTTAAGATATACCTGCATTCCTGTTGTAGCTGCCTCTTGCTCAGGGTAGCCTTAGATTTATAAAAGCTCTGTTAAGTATTATTCAAACAGACTATGTATTTATTTCATTTTCGCTTTGTATACTCTATTCTTGGAAGCTCATGATTTGTGCTACTAGTTCTTGGGGGATGTATAAGATCTTTATTCATTAAATTGCTTTAACAATTGTTATTGGAATTGGATAATTGGAAGTTGGCTTACCTAGCGGGTTGGGTTAGGTGCCATCACGACTAGTTGGATTTTGGGTCGTGACAGCTAGGCATGCCCAGCTCCGCATCTGCGACCAAGTACGCTCTTTTGCGAGCCCGTACCTGCGGTCAATCCCTCCACAGGTGCGATGACACTAGAACAGCCAGCTTCAGCAGAACACTAAGTCCAAAAATGATCCGATTTCCATCTGATTCACACCCGGGGCCCCCGGGACCCGTCCGAATATACCAACTAGTTACAAAACATATGACGGACCTACTCGAGGCCAAAACTCACATCAAATAACAAAAGTCCTACGAATCGCAAGCCAAATTCAAGCCTAAGAAATTATGAACTTCCAAATTCTGAAACAGATGTCGATTCATACCAAATCAACTCTGATTGACTTCAAATTTTACAAACAAGTCATAAATGAAATTATGGACCTATTCCAACTTCTAAATTCGGGATCCGACCCCAATATCAATAAAGTCCACTGACCGGTCAAACTTTCCAAAATCTTTCAACTTTCCAACTTTCGCCAATTCACACTGAAACGACCTACGAACCTCCAAATCGACATCCGGACACGTTCCTAAGACCGAAATCTCCCCATGGAGCTATTATAACCATCAAAACTCTATTTCAAAGTCATATTTACATAGGTCAAACTACAGTTAACTCTTACGACTTAAACCTCCAACTTAGGGACTGTGTGTCCCATTTCACTCTAAACTCACTTGAAACCAAAACCAAAAACCCTGACAAGTTACATAACCACAATATACCATAGAGGAAGCATAATTTAGGGTATAAGGGCTATAATACTCAAAATGACCGGCCAGGTCATTACATGGACATCTTCCACAACCACGTCAGCGGAAAGGTTGCTTTGAATGTGGAGATACCAGCCACATGGTGAGAGATTATCCCAGAATCCGGACAAATATGTCACAGTGAAGTGTTCAGGCTATGAGTTCAGCTCCAGTTGCTGATATCCCTACGCCATCACCTTGGGGTGCAGGTCAGGCGAGTAGAGGGCGCCCAAGAGGTGGAGACCCGACACATTGATGTGCTTTCTACGGTAGGGCTGAAGCTGCTACGCCATATGATGTTGTACATGTATGGTTTTTATTGTTACAGAGGAGCTTCATTCTTATTTTTATTTGGTTCTGCTTATCGGGGTGAATCCTCTCATTTTGTTCCAAATATGGGTGAGTTTCATGTTTTTGTACTCTATTTATATGGCTACCATGTTGGTAGATTCTATAGTGGTAACTGTGTCTATCGTTTTGTTTTGTTCCTTATTGAGATCTATGAGACTAGAAGTGACTTTCTGTTACCCATTACGGTAGGTTTCGATGATGTTTCTGGGTGGTTGGTTACGATTTGTGATTTAGATGCTCTATAGGTATGGGGGTCCGGTATGTGTTATGATTTTGTTAGCGGAATTGAACTAGTAAAAGGTTTCGGTTGGTATGATGTGTATACTACTTGTGTTTCAGAGTTGAGGAAAGGATCCTCGCGTTATTTTTGATATGTTTGAACCGGGTTATGTGCCACGGTGGAAGTTATATCAGGATGAGATCCTTGTGATTAGTTCATGTGTTTTAATTCTCCCTTATGAAATTGATTCGTAGTATGGTACTGATAGGGAGTTGTGCCTGTCGAGCTTTTTTAATAGTTATCGTATGTATTTCTCTTTGCATATTTAGCCATATTCGCCTTGTGCTTATTGGGTTTTATCTTGCGGGGTGTGTGCCCAGGTGGCTTTAGATGTGACTTGTTGATTCGAGTGAATATTTATGGGGTGTTCATGTTTCTTGCATTGTTGTCAGTGTTGTGGAGGTTTGGAATAGGGTTCTAGTTGATATGAGGTTTATTGCCGATGTTGGGTTTCATTATGGACAACTATTGCGATCACAGATGTTGTTATGGGCATATGCGTGATGTGTTACGTCGTGTGGTTGTACCTGGTGGGCGTAGGCATGAGTTGTTGCACCTGGTTGAGGCTGATACCGTGTGTCGATGTGGGAATCGAGTCTTTTGGAAATAATTAGAAAGTGATAAATTTGGTTCTAAGGTTATCAGTGTGGGTGGAAGGGATAATTTTAAGATGGGATGGTGTCGTCGAGCCTATGTGGATTGGGGTGACGTGGGATCACCTGTGGGTGTATGTATGGTAAGTTCACTCAGTGATTTGATGACTTTGGAATGATTCATGGCACGTTCAAGGACAAATGTTTGTTTAAGAGGGGGAGAATGTAACAACCCGACCGGTCATTTTGAGAATTAACGTCCTGTTTGGCAGCTTAAGGTCTCGAGCAGCTTTGTATTATGTGTTATGACTTGTGTGTGTGGATGAGTTTGGTTTTTGGATGATCTAGGATCAATTTGGAAGAAGGATTCTTGTTTTCGAAGCTTAAGCGTTAAGAGTGACAGGAATTTGACTTTGGTGTACACGACTCTGAAATGGTATTTCGATGATTCTAATAGCTCTGTA
Source organism: Nicotiana otophora (assembly GCA_000715115.1). Taxonomy (NCBI): domain Eukaryota; kingdom Viridiplantae; phylum Streptophyta; class Magnoliopsida; order Solanales; family Solanaceae; genus Nicotiana; species Nicotiana otophora. The sequence goes on from AWOL01S0010133.1 coordinate 61,448, forward strand.
TGATAATTTTTGGAATTAGTCATGCATCTGGATTTGGATTTGGAGGTCCGTAGGATACTTTGAAGTAATTTGGCAGAAATTGGAAAGGTGACGTTTTGAGAAGGTTAAGAGATTTGACCGGGAGTTGACTTTGTTGATATCAGGCTCAGATTTTGATTCCGAAGTTAGATTATCTCTGTTATGTCATTTGGGACTTGCATGAAAAATGTAACGTCATTCTAGGTTGATTTGTTACGTTTCGGCACAAGTTTTTGCAAGTTGGACGATTTGGAAATTCATAAGTTTGATTTGAGGTGCGATTTGTAGTTTCGAAGTTGTTTGATGTGATTTGAGACCTCCCACAGGTCCTCGTGATGTTATGAAACTTTTTGTTATGTTTCGACGGGGTCCCATGTGTCTCGGGTAAGTTTCAGACAAGTTTCAGATCATTTTTGGTCATGAGAGCAGATCTGGTTCTGGTGCATCGCACCTGTGCATTTTTGGAGCGTAGGTGCATGACCGCTTATACTAGATTCTTGGTTTCTTCTGTGATGTTGGTGCAAGTCCTATTGCATCTCTTCTGCGGAGAGGGGAGCACAGGTGCGAACTCGCATCTGTGTAAGGTCGATCGCATATGCGCGATAGGTGTTCGAGGTAGTCATCCGCTTCTGCGAAGTTTGTCACGCTTCTACGCAATCGCAGATGCGGTTATTGGATCGCAGGTGCGATCTCTGGGATCTCAAGTGAAGGCCATAGGTGTGGTGTTTTTATCACAAAAGCGAGGTCGCATGCACGACATTTTTGTGCGCAAATGCGAAGAGCGTCGGGCAGAACATATATAATTCGAGGGCTTGAGGATTTTATCATTTTTGGAGTTGTAGACCTCGACTTTGGGAGCTTTTTCGTGGGTCTTTCAAGCAATTCATTGGGGTAACTATTCTTTACCCGAATCTTACTATATTTCATCAATCAATTATTTTTTTATCATTTAATTAGTGAATTAAGTTGAAAATTTGGGGAAGATTTGTAAACATCTTTCAAAAAGTAAAATGAGGATTGAAGGGTGATTCGATATCGGAATCTGATAATTTTGGTATGGTCGGACTCGTATCGGAATGGGTGTTCGGATTTTGTAACTTTTATCGGGTTCTGAGGTGCGGGGCCTGGGGGTTGACTTTTTAGTTTTAATTAAAGATCAAAGCTTTTTTATCCGGAATTATTTCCTATGAGTTTTATTTATGATTTGAAGTTATTTTGGCTAGATTTGAGCCGTCCGGAGGTTGTTTCACTCGAGAAGGTCATTTTAGAGTATCGGTCTAACTTTGTGTGGGGGAACTACCCCTTAGGATTTGAGGTAAGTATCTTGCCTAACTTTGTGTGGGGGAACTACCCCTTAGGAATTGAGTCATTTGTGCTAATTGTGTCATGTGAAGGCCGTGTACGTGAGGTGACGAGTATGTACTCGGGCTTATTTGTGGAAATTGGACCGTTTAGGGCTCTTACATTCTTATATTCATTACATGTGAAGTTGTTTTAGCATGTTAAATCCTCCATTTACAAAATTCACTCTTACGTGTCTTATTTGGAATTGATTGATTCATGTTCTACCCTTGTTGCCAATTAAACTCGTATGTGCCTTAATTGAAGTTGTTTATTACACCCCGCACTTTGGGGGTTCCGATTTTGTGAGAATAGGTCCTTTTGATTTTCTGGCATAGACGAGTCTACTCAAGAACCTTGGGATTTTTAATTTTAAGCATATATTGGGGGGGTAGAGGTATTGAAGCTCAACCTGCCTCCCCCGTGCGTGCTGCTACCAAGCCGTACTAAATGAGCGACCTTGAGGGAGAACCTCAAGGGCCTTCCTGGACAACTCAAAGGGGTGTCATAGGTATTCATACGAGTTAGGGAACTCTATGGACGGCGCGACCCCTTCGGGCTAGCGTTGGGCACCCAACGAGTAATGGAGGCTTGATATGTGGGATGTGTATGCCCTGCGCGCTGCCGAAATAATGGATCAATACCTCTGTGCCGATTGGATACTTGAAGCACCTATCCTAAGGGCCTCATGTGTCGACTTGTGAGCTTAGCTTGGGTTCAGCTAGGTGAGCAAAGGTCCGTTGGCCTAGACTTGTAGTTGTGGGAAGACACTGCACTATTCGGGATGGATGTATGTCGCGAGGGCTATGTATGGGCATTCCACGAAATACGCACATGACGAAGGCCAAGGACTATAGGTTGCCTTACTCGGACGATGCACAAGCTTTGTGCGGATGCACGAGGCGAGTGTCAATCTTGATGATTGGACTGTACATGCGAGAGCGATGCTCAGTTCTATGCGAGGGACAGGCATGTCCTTAGCCAACCCCGGGTGTGCACATGGATGAGATCCAACAGATGTGATGTACCATAATTAGTCGAGGCCATGAGCCTAGACATCAGACATGCGGCAGAGTTGGAACAAGCCTTCTAGGCCAACTTCACCACATGCATAGTATCGTGCTAGAAAATCTAGGAATGAGGAAATAGGCTGGCCTGCAGTAGGGGTGACTACAGGTGCCTCACGGGCTATTCAGTGCCACTGACGTACATAAGAAAGTTGGCACGTGACACGTGATATCAGAGCTATTTAAAGCCATACTATGCCATGACATGATGTCAAGGCAAGAGTTGAGATGGCGAGTGCATTTTGGATGTCAGGGCGGAGATCATACCGAAGTAAAGATTTATGTTCAAATACCACCAGGGATCGAGAACGCGATTCGCTACTGGTCGAAAAGGGTTTGGTCGCATAAGTTATGTCTAGAATTACTTTGTCAGCCATGAACTACGACCATCAGAATCATACCACTTCATAGTTGTTATTTTCGCCATCATCTGTGTTTTGGGGGGTAATTTGGGGGCATCCTAGTTTGATTGAGATATTGTTAGGGATGTCATCTGTGCAGCGGATGCTGTTTTCAGAGGGATTATATTGAGGCATGTTTAGCTTGCTAAAAGATCCATTGTGCGATGTTGTTGGGATAATCCCACAAGAAGGGACAGACGGTTAGCAGGAGCTCAATTGTCCTAGATTGTTATGATCCGACAGGGTGTCAGAAACTCTATTAGCAGTGGGCTAAGCAGCCAGTTAGAGTTGTTGGCCATTTTAAGAAGGAAATTGGTGATCCCAATTTCTTTCAAAAGTTTAGGCTTCCGTCAAAGGAGATGTTATGCCGATGAGTCGGGTGGTCAGAAAAAGGCCATGTTTTCCAGGTCATACAACCATATTGCAAAGAGTGTGAGACGTGGACTATAAACTTTGGGCATGATCATACGGAGATCTTGACGAGGATGCGTGCAGCGCATCAGTTGAGTGTCTTTCCTATGGTATAGACTTGTAAATTGCCTGACGGCATTGAGAAGGTGAGGAGACAAATTCGAAAACAATACCGAAGCTTCAGAATTGAGCGAATTTCCACGTTGGAAGGTGTCATTCTAGAAAGGGGTACGCCGAATGATCGGGGACCATTGAGATGGGGCCAAGTGTGTTGCACACCGAACCGGGAAGCCGTGCTAGTAGAACCAAGAGAGTTCTTGTCTATTGGGCAAATATGCCAAGTAGGACGGGAGCACGGAGAAGTATCCTCCACATTGAGTGTGGGAAGATCCGCCTATGCAGAGGCATGTGGGGCAAAATTATGAGTCCTAAAGAAAGCAAGCCTTTCAAGGTAACGAGGGAAGAGAAAAGGCTACGGGAGCGATTGAGCTATGGGAGCTACGCCAGAAGGCGCGAAAAAGGCTACACGAGTTGTTGACCTGCGGGAGCTGCGCCAATGGGTACTATAATGTGCTTACCATTGAGGGAAGAGCTTCGGACGGACATGAAGGCCGTGAGGGTCATGGTGTGGTTAACTAGTGTTAGTCAACACAAAGTAAGACACCATAGGGTACAAGTGCGGAGGCACTTTCCAAGTGAACACCGAAAGGAGGTAAACTGCAGAGGCACACTTGGAAGATACTTAGGGGAGAAGTGCAAGGGGCACGACTCCATTTTGAGTAAGACTTCGAGGAAGTTTGACCCACAGGATTAAGGGAGTCGCGATGTACATACCTGAGGGGCAGACTCCGGGATGTCGTAGGCCTTGATGTGTCATCGAGGATGATGACATAATGAGTGTGGGAAGATGTTACACCCCGCACTTTGGGCGTTCCGATTTGGTGACAAAAGGTCCTTCTGATTCTCTGGCGTAGACATGTCTACTTAGTAATTTTAAGCATATATAAGGGGGTAGAGGTATTGAAGCTCAACCTGCCTCCCCTGTGCATACTGCCACCAAGCTGTACCAAATGATTGACCTTGAGGGAGAACCTCAAAGGCCTGCCTAGACGACTCAAAGAAGTGTCATAGGTATTCATACGAGTTAGGGAACTCTATGGATGGCGCGACGCCTTTGGGCTAGCGTTGGGAACCCAACGGGTGCTGGAGGCTTCATATGTGGGATGAGTATGCCCTGCGGGCAACCGCAACGATGGATTAATACCTCCGTGTCGATTGCATACTCGAAGCACCTATCTTAGGGGCCTCATGTGTTGACTTATGACCTTATCTTGGGATCATCTATGTGAGCAAGGGTCTGTTGGCCTAGACGTGCAGTTGTGGGGCAACATTGTACTATTCGGGATGGAAGTATGTCACGAGGGCTATGTATGGGCATGCCACGAAATACGCAAATGACGAAGTCCAAGAACTACAGGTTGCCTTACTCGGGCAAAGAACAAGCTGGGTGCGGATACACGAAGCGGGTGTCAAGCTTGAGGATTGGACTGTGCATGCGAGAGTGATGCTCAGTTCTAGGCGAAGAAAAGACATGTTCTGAGCCAACCCTGGGTGTGACATGGATGAGGTCCAGAAGATGTGGTGTGCCACAATTAGTCGAGTCCATGGGCCTAGACATCAGACGGGCAACACAGTTGGAGCAAGGCTTCTAGGCCAGCTTCACCATAGGCACTGGATCGTGGTAGAAAACCTGGGATGGAAGAAATAGGTTGGTCTGCATCAGGGGTGACTGCAGGCGCCACACGGTCTATTCGGTGCGGCTGACGTACATAAGAAATTTGACTTATGACATGTTGCCTCTTTATTTCCTTGTTCTCTTTCCCGTTGTTGCTTAACCTTAATTGAAGTTATTAGTATTTCTTCTATATTTGCTTAACCTTAATTGAAGTTATTATTATTTTTTCTGTAATTGCTTAACCTTAATTGAAGTTATTATTATTTCTTTCGTAATTTTTTAACCTTAATTGATGTTTTGCCATCCCATTTATTGTTGACATATTCTTATTTGGGGTCATTGATTCATGTTATCTCTCTTATCGTCGAATTGCACTCTTGTGGAATCATTGTTACACATTATCTCTCCCTTGTTGAGCTATTCTTGTTGAGACCATTATTCTCGATTGTGTCTTTCTTTGTGAACTTGTTCTTTCGTTTCTTTGTGTTCTGAAGTTCTTGTGTTGATTTACTTCTCGTACTCTTGTGTTATCATTGTTGTTGTTGTTGTTGTACTCAGTGTTGTTGAGCCAAGGGCTATGCATGGATGTGGTATTGAAACTATTTTGAGGAAATGTTGTGGCATATGGGCACATGTTGTGAAAGTCATTTTATTGTGTTGTTATATTTTAGCACACGTGGTATTGTTCAGAGGATTGTTGGGGTGTTCACACTTGAGTTTTCTGTGCTATTTCTATTATTGATATTTGTACATGTGGCGTGACAAGGCGAGCTATATATATGGGTTGGCGCATGTGGCAAGACAAGGTGGGAATATTATTGTGCGCGCGCGGCCAGACAAGGCGGGCATTTACCTTATTATTGCGCACGTGGATAGACAAGGTGGGCTATGTCGGGAAATGATTTGTGATGACTTGTGATGGCCTAGGGGCATTGTTATTGTTGATATTTGTGTAGTGGTGTGCCTACCTTGTACATTTTGTGGTGATCGTTTCTTATGCATCATTCATTGTCTCTACTCTTACTTGTTGACTTGAATTGGGATAGAACACTTGCACAAGCATACACGTAATTAATCACCCACGTCGGTTTAAGAAGATGAATCCTGATGTTATTGACCAGTTACATGTACTCCTGTTTACTTGCCTTCTGTGTGAGAGTTGTTCTATTGGCATGTGAGTTATTTGTGTGGTCATGAATCATTATTATTGTCGGCATATGAGTTGTCCGTGCGAATATTTGATATTGTCACTCTCTTGGCACGTGAGTCATCCGTGCAGTTATGAATTGTATTGTGGGCACGAGATGCCAAGTGATTAGGGTTCACGAATTGGGACCCGTGAAATGTGACTATGAGGTGAAGTACCTCGGGGAAAACTTTGAACCAATCTTGTGTAGAAGTGGTTGCTCCTATTGAATTACTACGTGTTCCCTCTACTTGGTTTCACCGGACTTTAATTGTATTCAGCTTACTCCACAACATTATTACCTCTTTGTTTCCTTGTGGTCAGAGCATAAGCTAGTGATGCTTTTGGCTACTAGAATCTCATCAAATTGGAATCCCCCCATGAAAAACGTTGCTAATTGGTGTTCTTAGTTTCCTATTATAAGCACTATTTGGTAGTGTTATCATCCTTAGTTTTATTCTTATATTGTTCCTTGTTAGTTTTACATTCATACTTGTACATGTTATTTGATCTAGTAGGTGTCTTGAATGTCCCTTGTCATTACACCGAGGTTAGTCTTGATACTTACTGGGAACTGATATGGTGTGCTCATGCTATGCTTTCTGCACATTATTGTGCCAATCCACGTACTACGGAGTTGGTTGATCATTAATGTAATGACTCGGTTGGTCGTTTTGAGCAATTGTGTCTTGTTTGGCCATTTGAGGTCAAGAAAAGATTCACCTAGTGACTTACGTCCATCATCGGCTCATGTTTTTGAGTTGTTCGAAAATAATTTTAAGTGGTGACTCTATAACGACCCGGCCGGTCATTTTGAGAGTAATATCCATGATCCCCTATTTACTGCTTTCCTTGTACCCTTTTTCTGCTTATGTGACTTGCCGGGAGGTTGTTGTTGTGGTTTCGGAGTGAATTGGGACACTTAGTCCCTAGGATGGAAGCTTAAGTCTTAGGATTTTGACCGTAGTTGGAACTATGTGAAGACGACTCTGGAATGGAGTTTTGTTGTTTATGTTAGCTCCGTTGGGTGATTTTGGACTTAGGAGCGTGTCCGGAATGTGAATTGGAGGTCTGTACCTAAATTAGGCATGAAATGATGAAAGTTGAATTTTTGGTAAGTTTGACCGGTAGTGGACTTTTTGATATCGAGGTCGGATTTCAATTTCAGAAGTTGGAGTAGGTCCGTAATGTCGAATATGACTTGTGTGTACAATTTAAGGTCAATCGGACGTGGTTCGATAGGTTTCGGCACCGGTTGTGGAAGTTTGAAACTTTGAAGTTCATTAGGCTTGAATCAAGGTGTAATTTGTGTTTTTAGAGCTGTTTGATGTGATTTAAAGGCTCGACTAAGTCCGTATTGTGTTTTAGTACTTATTGGTATGTTTGGTTGAAATTCCGGGGACCTCGGGTGAGTTTCGGATGGTTATCGGATCATTTTTGGACTTGGAAGATTTTTTGGTGCTGGGCTGGTTCTGGTGTAATCGCACCTGCGAAAGACTGCCCGCAAGTACGAGCAATATGGCGTAGAAGTGGAGTTGGGCGGATTGGTCAGGGGTTGCAGGAGTGTGGAAAAGGCCGCATCTGTGATGCCCGCAGATGGGCAAGGCTGACCGCAGGTGCAAAGTGAGACCGCAGAAGCGGACAGGATTCTGCAGGCACGCACTCGCAAGTGCATCCCCTTCATCACAGGTGCGGAGGCAGGGGAATAAGTGGTTTGCGCAGAAGAGCTCATTTTTTCACACAAGCGCATGCGCAGATGCGAGCCCAGGCTCCGCATGTGCGAAAATGCTTGGGCAGTGTTTAAACCCGCAGGGCTTCGTGATTTTTGTCATTTTTGATTTTGCAAACTCTGTTTAGAGCGAATTGTGAGAGCATTTTCGAGAGATTTGTTGAGGTAAGTCCCTTGTGCTTATTTTTGATCAATAATTTTCCTTCCCTTTTTATTTTCCCACCTACTTAGGGTGAATTTAAGGTGGAAATAGGGAGTTGGAGGTTAGGGATTTAGTGAGTTGATTTGAGGAATTGAGAGGCGATTTGGTATCGGATTTTGGTAATTTTGGTATGAGTGAACTCGTAGTCGAGTGAGTGTTCGTATTTTGTGACTTTTACCTGATTCCTAGACGTGGGCCCGGGTCGACCTTTTAGGGCGATTTTTGCAATTCTTGTTAAAGTCTTGAATTCATTAATTAATTAATCTAATATAATTGTATGTATGGTATGAAATTGATTTTGGCTAGATTTGGGCCATTCGGAGTCGGATAATCGAGGAAAGGGCATTGTTACCGATTGATTGAGCTTGGTTCGAGGTAAGTAGCTTGCCTAACCTTGTGTGGGAAAAATCCCCTTAGGATTTGGTACTGTTGTGATATGTGAGCACCGTGTAGGTAAGGTGACGAGTACGTACACGGGTTATTTGTTGTAAATACCCGATTTATTTTACTGAGTAGTAACCTGGTTTTCCTATAATTTGAGTTATACCGTTTAAATGAGTATTAGTCTGTTTTTCATTCTTAATTGAGCTATTCTCCAATATGTGTAGTTATCTTGTTTAGTCTAATATCGCGTGTCTACATGCTTTAAATTCTTATTTGAACTCTGTGAAGCATGCCTAGTTGATTCATGTTTTTCCTTGTTCTTTATCAGTATAACTGTAGGAATCTTACTGTTAACGGTTGTATTTATCGGTATGAGCTGTGTGTTTACTTTTGAGACTACGAGGAGGTTCCTCGGGAGTTCTCCCTGCACATTTACTTTTGAGACTACGAGACGGTTCCTTGGAAGTTCTCCCTACACATTTACTTTTGAGACTACGAGGCACTTCCTCGGGAGTTCTCCCTGCACATTTACTTTTGCGATTACGAGGCGGTACCTCAGGAGTTCTCCCTGCCTATTTTCTTTTGAGACGACGAGGCGGTACCTCGGGAGTTCTCCCTGTATATTTATTTTGGGACTACGAGACGGTATCTTGGGAGATCCCCTGTGGTTTACCCCTGTGTGTTATACTGTTGCCTTGTTGTGTTTCCTTTTGTTAAATTCTAGTCTCTTATTGTACTGTATATTCTCCTGCCTTATTTATTATTTACTAGTGGGCCTGACCTGACCTCGTCACTACTCGATCGAGGTTAGGCTTAGTACTTACTGGGTACCGTTGTGGTGTACTCATGCTACTCTTCTGCACATGTTTTATGTGCCGATTCAGGTACTTCTTATCAGCCCCGCTACTAAATGAGAGTGTTTACTGCTATACAGAGGCTTCAAGGTACATCTGCCGTGTCCGCAAACCTCGAAGTCCCCCTCTATTCTCTCATATGTCATTTACCTTCCGTATTTCTTTTATTAGACTCTCGTGTATAAAGTTTCTAGTTTCCTTCTGTAGCTTGTGACTTACGATGTTCTGGGTTTTGGGAAGACTGTGTATTTATAAAATATTGGTCATTGAACATGCCAAGCGGCATTGTTACTAGTTACTGAGTAATCCACTGATGTTAGTTGCCAAGTTTTATTTTTGTTTTGTATTCCGCAATTTGTTAGGCTTACCTAGTCGTAGAGACTAAGTGTCGTCACAACGTTATACGTAGGGAGTTTGGGTCATGACAAGTTGGTATCAGATCTCTAGGTTCATAGGTATCGTGAGTCACAAGCAGGTATAGTTGAGTCTCGCGGATCGGTACAGAGAAGTCTATATTTATCTTCGGGGGCTATGGGACTGTTAGAAAAAATTACACTTCTTTGATTCCTTGTCGTGCGAAATGTTTGAGTTCGAAATTCTAAACGTCTTTATTTTATTCTCTCACAGATGGTGAGGACACGTACAGGCAGATCTGATGACTAGGCACTCGCGCTCCCTGCTAAAGCCGTAAGAGGACAGGGTCGGGGTAGAGGCCGAGGCCATCCATGCAGTGCAGCCAGAGTACCTGCACGAGCTACTACAGAGGAGCCCCCAGTAGCTCCAACTGGAGGGCACGCACCTGAGGTACCTGTTGCTGCACCATCCCTCCAGGAGACGCTTGCCCAGTTTCTGAGTTTGCCATGGTTTGGGTTATGGGAGTCGCCCCATTCATTCAGCTCTTCCAGCTGCGAGTGGTATTCCGGTCCCTTCTAGGCCCCACGAGTCATATTATGCACTGCTAGTGTCTAGTGTGCCTCCTGCACAGAGTGCGTTTTGCGGTCAGTCTAGCAGACCTAGATCGAGCCAGTCACAGCAGCCCTGCTCTTCGAGAGCTTGTTTTGAGTGAGGCGACACCCACCATATGGCGAGGGATTGCCCCAAACTTAGGAGGGGTATACCTCCACAGACTTCTTAGCCACCGCGTGCTCCACCGGGTCCTCATGCTATGATTCCAGCACTAGCTACTTCCCCACCTTGAGGTGGAGGTCGGGGAGGTCGAGGTCGCCCTAGAGGGGGAGGCCAGGCCAGATATTATGCTCTTCCGGATCGTACAGAGGCAGTTGCCTCTGACTCTATCATTACAGGTATTGTTCGGTTTGTCATAGAGATGCGTCAGTCTTATTTGATCTAGGCTCTACATATTCTTATATGTCCTCTTATTTTGCCCTATATTTGGGTGTGTTTCTCGGGATTCCTTGGGTTTCCCTGATCATGTGTCTACTTCTGTGGGAGATTCTCTTGTTGTAGACTGCGTGTATCGGTCGTGTTTGATTGATCTTAGTGGTTTTGAGACCAGGGCAGATTTATTATCGGTTAGTATTGCAGACTTTAATGTTATCTTGGGCATGGATTGGTTGTCGCCCCATTATGCTATTCTTGATTATCACGCTAAGACCGTAACGCTGGCATGCCAGGTCTACCGCAATTAGAGTGGAGAGGTACCTTAGAGTATACTCCCAACAGAGTTATTTCATTTCTTAAAGCTCAATGAATGGTTGAGAAGGGTGTGACGCGTATCTAGCTTATGTGAGAGATGTCAGTATTAATACCCCTATAGTTAAGTCAGTCCCAGTAGTGAGGGATTTCCCTAACGTATTTCCAACTGATCTTCCGGGCATGCCGCCCGACAGAGATATTGACTTTGGTATTAATTTGTTGCCGGGTACTCAGCGCATCTATATTCCTCCATATCGTATGGCTCCTCCTTAGTTGAAGGAGTTGAAGGAACAATTACAGGAATTGCTTGATAAGGGTTTCGTTCGGCCTAGTGTATCACCTTGGAATGTTCCTGTCTTGTTTGTGAAGAAGAAGGATGGTTCTATGCGTATGTGCATTGATTATTGCCAGCTGAACAAAGTTACAATGAAGAACAGGTATCCATTGCCTCGTATTGATGATTTATTTGATCATCTATAGGCTGCCAGGGTGTTTTCCAAGATTGATTTACGTTCCGGCTATCATTAGTTGAAGATTCGGGATCCAGATATCCCGAAGAGTGCTTTCAGGACTCTGTATGGTCACTATACGTTTCTTGTAATGTCATTTGGGCTGACCAATGCCCCAACAACTTTTATGCACTTGATGCACAGTGTATTCCTGCCTTATCTTGACTCCTTCGTCGTTGTGTTTATTAACGACATTCTGTGTACTCCCAGACTCGGGAGGATCATGAGCAGCACCTGATGACTGTGCTTCAGAACTTGAGAGAAAAGAGGTTATATGCAAAATTCTCAAAGTGTGAGTTTTAGCTAGACTCAGTGGCATTCATGGGCCATGTAGTATCGAGTGATGGGATCTAGGTGGATCCGAAGAAGATTGAAGCAGTGCAGAATTGGCCCAGACCGTCCTCAGATACGGAGATTCAGAGTTTTCTTTGTTTGGAGGGGTATTACCGTCGATTTGTAGAGGGTTTCTCATCTATTGCAGCACCTATGACCATGCTGACCGAGAAGGGTGTTCTGTTCAGGTGGACAGAGGAGTGTGAGGAGACCTTTCAGAAGCTCAAGAGAGCTTTGACTACAGCCCCAGTATTGATATTGACTTCAGGTTCGGGGTCTTATACAATATACTGCGATGCGTTGCAGATTGGCCTTGGCGCGGTGTTTATGTAGGACGGTAGTGTGATTGCCTACGCGTCCAGATAACTGAAGGTGCATGAAAAGAACTATCATGTCCATGACATTGAGCTAGCAGCTATTGTTCATGCCTTGAAGATTTGGCAGCACTATTTGTACGGTGTCCCTTATGAGATGTACACCGATCACCGGAGTTTGAAACATCTGTTTAAACAGAAGAATCTTAACCTACGTTAGCGGAGGTGGTTAGAGCTGCTTAAGGATTATGATCTCACCATTTTGTACCATCCGGGGAAGGCCAATGTGGTGGCCGATGCTTTGAGTTGTCAGGCAGAGAGTTTGGGGAGTTTAGTATATCTACCAGCAGTTGAGAGACCATTGCCATTGGATGTTCAGGACTTAGCCAGCCAGTTTGTTAGATTGGATATTTCTGAGCCGAGTGGACTATTGCCTTGTGTGGTCTCTCAGTCTTCTCTTTATGATCGTATCATGGAGCGTCAGTATGATGACCCCCATTTTCTTGTCCTTAAGGACATGGTCCGGCACGGTGACACAAAGGAGGTCCCCATTGGGGATGATGGTACATTGAGGCTGAATGGCAGGCTATGTGTGCCCAGTATAGATGGGTTGCATGAGTTGATTCTCTAGGAGGCTCACAGTTCGCAGTACTCCATTCATCCGGGTGACGCGAATATGTATCAGGACTTGAGACAGCATTACTGGTGGAGGAGAATGAAGAAGGACATAGTTGAGTATGTAGCTCGGTGTCTAAATTTTCCAGCAGGTGAAGTATGAGCATCAGTGGCCAGGTGGGTTGCCTCAGAAGTTAAAGATTACTAAGTGGAAATGGGAGCGGATCACTATGGATTTCGTTGTTGGACTCCCTGTGATGACTACCTATTCTTCCGAGCAGTTGGATCGAATTTATATCTGCGAGATTGTCAGGCTTCATGGCGTAGCAGTATCTATCATCTATTATCACGGTACACAATTTACATCATGGTTTTGTAGGGCTGTACAGCAGGAGTTAGGTACCCGGGCTGTACGCAGATTGCTTCCGTGAAGGTTCAGTGGAGGGGTCATCAGGTCGAGGAGGCGACTTGGGAGACCGAGCATGATATGTGTAGTCGTTATCCTCATCTTTTCACCACTTCAGGTATGCCTCTATGCTCATTCGAGGACGAATGATTGTTTTAAGAGGGGGAGGATGTAACGACCCGGCTGGTCATTTTGAGAGTAATATCCCTGATCCCCTATTTACTGCTTTCCTCATACCCTTTTTCTGCTTATGTTACTTGTCGGGAGGTTGTTGTTGTGGTTTCGGAGTGAATTAGGACACTTAGTCTCTAAAACGAAAGCTTAAGTCTTAGAATTTTGACCGTAGTTATAACTGTGTGAAGACAACTCCGTAATGGAGTTTCGTCAGATCCTTTAATTCCGTTGGGTGATTTTGGACTTAGGAGCGTGTCCGGAATGTGAATTGGAGGTCTATAGCTAAATTAGGCTTGAAATGGAGAAAGTTGAATTTTTGAGAAGTTTGACCGGTAGTGAACTTTCTGATATAAGGGTCGTATTTCGATTCCGGAAGTTGGAGTAGGTCCATAATGTCGAATATGACCTGTATGCAAAATTTGAGGTCAATCGGACGTGGTTTGATAGGTTTCGGCACCGGTTGTGGAAGTTTGAAACTTTGAAGTTTATTAGGCTTGAATCGAGGGGTAATTCATGTTTTAGAGTTGTGTGATGTGATTTAAAGGGTCGAATAAGTCCATATGGTGTTTTAGGACATGTTGGTATGTTTGGTTGACATCCCGGTAGCCTCGGGTGAGTTACGGATGGTTATTAGATCATTTGTGGACTTGGAAGATTTTCTGGTGTTGTGTTGGTTCTGGTGTAATCGCACCTGCGCAAGGCTGCCCGCAGGTGCGAGCAATATGGCACAGAAGCGGAGTTGGGTGGATTGGTCAGGGGTTGCAGGTGCGTGGAAAAGGCCTCATCTGTGATGCCCGCAGATGCGCAAGGCTGACCGCAGGTGCAAAGTGAGACAGCAGAAGCGGACAGGATTCCGCAGGCGCGCACTCGCAGGTGCGTCCCCTTCATCGTAGGTGCGGAGGTGGAGGGGAATAAGTGGTTTCATCAGAAGCGTTCATTGTTCCGCACAAGCTCACGCGCAGGTGCGAGCCCAGGCTCCGCAGGTGTGGAAATGCTTGGGCAGTGTTTAAAACCGAAGGGCTTCGTGATTTTACTCATTTTGGACTTTGCAAACTCTGTTTAGGGAGAATTGTGAGAGCATTTTCAAGAGATTTCTTGAGGTAAGTCCCTTGTGCTTATTTTTGATCAATAATCTTGCTTTCTCTTTTATTTTCCCACCTAGTTAGGGTGTATTTAAGGTGAAAATTGGGAGTTGAAGGTTAGGGATTTACTGAGTTGATTTGAGGAATTGAGAGGCGATTTGGTGTCGGAATTTGGTAATTTTGGTATGGGTGAACTCGTGGTCGAGTGGGTGTACGTATTTTGTGACTTTTTCCCGATTCCTAGACGTGGGCCCGGGTCGACCGTTTAGGGCAATTTTCGAAATTCTTGTTAAATTCTTGATTTCATTAATTAATTAATCTAATATAATTGTATTTATGGTATGAAATGGATTTTGGCTAGATTTGGGCCATTCGGAGTCGGATAATCGAGGAAAAGGCATTGTTACCGATTGATTGAGCTTGGTTCGAGGTAAGTAGCTTGCCTAACCTTGTGTGGGAAACATCCCCTTAGGATTTGGTACTGTTGTGATATGTGAGCGCCGTGTAGGTAAGGTGACGAGTACGTACACGGGCTATTTGTTGTAAATACCCGATTTATTTTACTGAGTAGTAACCTATTTTTTCTATAATTTGAGTTATACCGTTTAAATGAGTATTACTCTATTTTTCATTCTTAATTGATCTATTCTCCAATATGTGTAGTTATCATGTTTAGTCTAATATCGCGTGTCTATGTGCTTTAACTACTTATTTGAACTCTGTGAAGCATGCCTAGTTGATTCCTATTTTTCCTTGTTCTTTATCAGTATAACTGTAGGAATCTTGTTGTTAACTGTTGTATTTATCGGTTTGAACTGTGTGTTTATTTTTGAGACTACGAGGCGGTTCCTCGGGAGTTCTCCCTGCACATTTACTTTTGAGACTATGAGGCGGTTCCTCGGGAGTTCTCCCTACACATTTACTTTTGAGACTACGAGGCAGTTCCTTGAAAGTTCTCCCTTCACATTTACTTTTGAGACTACGAGGTGGTACCTCGGGAGTTCTCCCTGCATATTTACTTTTGAGACTACGAGGCGGTACTTCAGGAGTTCTCCCTGTATATTTATTTTGGGACTACGAGACGGTATCTCGGGAGATCCCCTGTGGTTTACCCCTGTGTGTTGTACTGTTGCCTTGCTGTGTTTCCTTTTGTTAAATTCTAGTCTCTTATTATACTGTATATTCTCCTGTCTTATTTATTATTTACCAATGGGCCTGACCTGACCTCGTCATTACTCGACCGAGGTTAGGCTTGCCACTTACTGGGTACCGTTGTGGTATAATCATGCTAATCTTCTGCACATGTTTTGTGTGCAGATCCAGGTACTTATTATCTGCCCAGCTACTAGCTGAAAGTGCTTGCTGCTTTACCTTCCGTATTTCTTTTATTAGACTATAGTGTATAGAGATTCTAGTTTCCTTCTGTAGCTTGTGACTTACGATGTTCCGGATTTTTGGAAGACTATGTATTTATAGAGCATTGGTTATTGTACATGCCGAGCTGCATTGTTACTAGTTACTCAGTTATCCACTGTTGTTAGTTGCCAAGTTTTATTTTCATTTTGTCGTTTTCGCAATTTGTTATGCTTACCTAGTCATAGAGATTAGGTGTCATCACGACATTATACGGAGGGAGTTTGGGTCATGACAGACTCTCATTTGAGAAGCTCGAAGTTAAAGGAATTGACCAAGTTTGACTTTTCTGTTATTTTGCCTCGGGATTGGAGATTTGATGGATTCGGTAGGTCTAGATAGTGATTTTGGACTTGGGTGTATGCCCGGATTTGCATTTGGATATTTTTAGAGGGTTTTTGGCATCGTTGGGCGAAAGTTGGCAATTTAATTATTTAGAATTTTCCTAACTTTGACCAGAGTTTGACTTTAAGGCTATCGGGTTCGAATTTTGGTTTTGGGGCTTTAAATAGTTCCATTTTATCATATGGAACTTGCCTACAAAACTTGGTGTCATTTAGAGTTGATTTGTTATGGTTCGGATGCTTGGTTGCGATTCTAGAAGTTCTTGAAGTTCATTGTGATTCTCATGCGTTTGGAGTCCGATTCGTGCTTCTAGAGGTTATTTTGGTGATTCGGTCGCGCGAACGAGTTTGTGTTATGTTTTTGGACTGGTGTTGGTGTTTGGCTTAGAGCCTCGGGGGCTCGAGTGAGTTTCTGACTGGTTTCAGGTTGATTTTGTTAAATTGTTGAGTATTGGTAGTGGTTCCATCGCATTTGCGATGTGTTTGTCACAAATGAGACTACCACATTTGCGAGGTAGTTCTCACATTTGCGAACCTGGGCTATTGGGAAAGGGATCGCATTTGCGAAGAAATTATCTTTTTGGGGAAGCCTGTAAAGTTCGCATTTGCGAACTCTAAATCGCATTTGCGATGAAGGCTTGGGCTGGGTAAGGTCCCTTTTGTGACAAACTTGTCGCTTTTAGGAAGACCAATGTCCGCATTTGCTACATTTTTTGTCGCATTTGCGAAGGCATCAGAATTGTTCAAGCTTCGCATTTGCAAACCCAGTGTCGCAAATGCGACATCTGCAGCTTGCTTATAGTTGAGTATTCCTAAACTTAGCTTCATTTTATCATAATTTTAAACCCTAACCTCGATGGGAGGCGATATTGTGGAAGAATGTTCATACCAAACCATTGGGTAAGTGCCTCCAATCAATTTTCAATTATAGTTTATGATTATACATTAGATTTAACATCAAATTCATGAGAATCTAAGGGAAAAATTTATTGATTTTGTCAAAATTTTAAAAAAGGAAAATTTGGAATTTGAGTGTCAAATTGGACTCGTATTTGGAAACAAAACACGTTTATGGACACGTGGGGCTATGGGTAGTCAAGACCTACCCTTGGACCCGGGTTTAACTTTTTGTTGACCTTTTAGAAATTGTATAAAGATCATAGCTTTGTTAATTGAAATTGTTTTCTCTTGCATTGTTTGATGTATTTAAGTCGTCTTTGGCTGGATGGAGCCGAGCGGTGGTGAATTTGTAAAGGGAAAAGCTACTTTGAGTATTGATTTGGTTGAATTGAGGTAAGTGTCTTGCGTAACTTTGTGGGGGGAAACTACCCCTTAGGATTCGAGTTAATTGTGCTAATTATGTTATGTAAAAGTCATGTACGCAAGGTGACAAGTGGGTACATAGGGCTATATGTGGTATTAGGCCGATTTAGGTTATCTTGATTCTTTCCATGCCTTTAAGTGAATTGTCACGACGTGTTATGTCTCTCATCGTTAATCTACGCTTCTATCCTTTATTTGATGTTGTTAGCACTCACGGTACTTCTTACTTGATATTTTGCACTTATATGCTTTAGTTGAAGTTGTTGCCTTCCTTATTGTCTTGTGACCTATTAATTGTTGTGTTCCTTTCATGACTCCGTGCTTATCTGCTACTTGTTTTACTTGTTGTAATTGCTCGCCTTAGTTGTCTTGTGCTTCATTTGTCCTGTTGCTTTTGTAATATTTGTTGCGTTCCTTGCTTTTTACGTGATTCGTTCATTGTCGTGTACTCAGACCCTATGATTGTAGAAATTCTTGTAAATTGAGCATTGAATTGCTGATGTTATTGATTTATTTGTGGATCGGGTTGCACTTCACAACAGGTGAAATAAGGGTGGATTGATATGGTGAAATTTGGGAGGATTATGATATTGACTCTGATTATATGGTGGGATCGGATTGCGCACAGCAACATATATTTAATTATTATTATTGATATTTACATGGTAGAATAAGGGAGGATAGTGTTGTACGGTGGGATCGGGATGCGCATCGCAACAGTTTATATTTCTTGTTGTATTGTGTTGTCTTCGGTTCTTTAGTACGAGACTTTGAGGATTGGTATTTCTGGTTTTTACTGATTGTCGAGATTTGAGTTGTTTTTATTCGTTTACTTCTTTGCCATCATTTCCTGTTTACCTTTCCTATTACTATTATTTTGGTGAACTAATTTTTAAGATGCATTTGCTACGCTGAGTCACTATCTCATACCCTGTTGAGTAGTTAGTAAGACAACAGTTTTAAATAAAATAGTTACTAACATGCTTACCTTATGTGACTCTTAAGTTAAAACTCGTCGTTTCATTAAGTACCTTACTATTTTTAATAGTCATCATATTTCACTTTAATCGATTCTCAACTTAATTTCCTTACCTTATCTGATGTTTCAAGTTTACTTTAAAAAGGGAATTGCTATTATGTTTTAATTTATTTAAATCTTGTACTCAAATCAGTAGCTTATCTGATGCCTTATTTTATTTGAAAATGTTATTCTCTCCACCCAAAATATTTTCCAAAATAAACTCATTTATCATTGATTTCTTATTTGGTTCAGAAACTGGAATTTTACTTTATTATATATGAATAGATCCCTGAAATATTATTTATAGAATTTGACACGGATACTATATAGTTGGTGGCACGTGGAGTTTATCGTGCGAACTGATATGGAAAGTATGGGCACAAGGTGCCATGGGTGTTAAAGGTTTGGAAGTTGTGGTTTATGATCTGAGATTAAGAGAAGTGGGATTGTTGAAATCCGTGTATTATGAATGATTTGATTGGTTCAGTTATCATCAGTTTCCCTACTTGAACACATTCATACTTTATCTGTACTCCGAATATGTTGTTGATTAATTACTTGGTTATTTCTCGTTGCCATTCGTGTTCCCCTTATCTTCAATGTTGATTGAAATTTGAATTCCTTCTACTATTGGCCTTATATTGATATTCCTTCCTTGTTAGCTTTATGTCATGCACAGGTTTATATTTCTGGTAGGTGTCTTGACCTGGCTTCGTCACTACCGAGGTTAGGCTTGATATTTACTGGATAACATTATGGTGTACTAACGCTACACTTCTGTATATTTTTGTGCAGAACGAGGTACTTCGGATCGAGTTGGTTTTGATACTTATGCTTGTGCGGCTGGAGACTTTAAGGTACACCTGTTAGAAGTTTGCGGGCTCTGAAGTCACCTTGTGTTGTATTCATTTCCATTGTTTCCTAATGCTCCGGAACAATGATGTACTACCGATTTTGGGATACTGTGTCATATTGAGATTATTGGTTTTTACAGAGATTTTCGTTTCATGTTTAATAGTTATTTAATAGAATCTGTTATCATTTCGGTATATGTTAGGCTTACCTAAGTCTAGCGACTAGGCCTCATCACGACTCTTTCGGAGGGATTTTAGGTCGTGACAGGTTGGTATCAGAGCTCTAGGTTCATAGATGCTACGAGTCATAAGCAGGTTTAATAGAGTCTTGCGGATCGGTACGGAGACGTCTGTATTTATCTTCGAGAGGCTACGGAAACCATTAGGAAATTCCACTTCTTGCATTCCTTGTCGTACGGCATTGATTCAGCTTGAAACATATATCTTATGTTCCTTTGCATCCACTTGTGTATGATATTTTTTACTCGGTATAGCCTATGCGCCAACGGTTCGGGATGTTGTGGATGGGCCACGGGGTGGAGGTTGATTTGATGATAGTTAGTGGTGTTAAAGACTATGTGGTTTGTATGGGATTTCTACTCGGTGAAATGTATCTATTATCATTCAAGGCACTAGAGGAAGCGTGTTCGACTGTCACGAGAGAGGACATGCGCTCAGTAGATGATTTTAGGTAACTCATTATTGATGGTGTGGTTCATCAGATGTTATGTCATATGGCTTCGCTCCAAGTGGGCGAGTCCACTATCGACGATTAGCTTGCAAGGACAAGTGCTATATCAGCTTTGACCTGAGTTGTATGTATATAGTATTAAAAGGTTTCTCCGAAATTTGTATATGGTTAAGATCTGAGATTTGCATGGGATAATGTTGGGACTTGCAGTATTTCTGCGTCATTAATGAATCTACCTTTCAGTATCAAAAGGGTCAGAGAAATAATTTCAGATTCAGAAAAGTTCTATTTAACGTGGGCATCTCGATTACGGCATTATGGGGTGCTTCAGAGGAAATACGGTGGTTTGTGAGTTTATGGGCTACGTGGTTCATGCTAGGATCTTCTGCATTAAGCGTTGGTTTTGAAGTCGTTGTGCACCGACAGGGAGGAGAGTTCTATGCGTATGTGCATTGATTATCGCCAGCTAAACAAAGTTACAATGAAGTACAGGTATACATTGCCTCGTATTGATGATTTATTTGATCAGCTATAGGGTGCCAAGGTGTTTTCCAAGATTGATTTATGTTCCGGCTACCATTAGTGGAAGATTCGGGATCCAGATACCCCGAAGAGTGCTTCAGGACTCGGTATGGTCACTATAAGTTTCCTGTGATGTCGTTTGGGCTGACCAATGCCCCAGCAACTTTTATGCACTTGATGCACAGTGTATTCCGGCCTTATCTTGACTCCTTCGCCGTTGTGTTTATTAACGACATTCTGGTGTACTCCCACACTCGGGAGGATCATGAGCAGCACCCGATGACTGTGCTTCAGACCTTGAGAGAAAAGAGGTTATATGCAAAATTCTCAAAGTGTGAGTTTTAGCTAGACTCAGTGGCATTCTTGGGATCGAGTGATGGGATCTAGGTGGATCCGAAGAAGATTGAAGCAGTGCAGAGTTTGCTCAGACCGTCCTCAGCTACGGAGATCCGGAGTTTTCTTTGTTTGGCGGGGTATTACCGTAGATTTGTGGAGGGTTTCTCATCTATTGCAGTACCTATGACCATGTTGACCTAGAAGGGTGCTCTGTTCAGGTGGACAGAGGAGTGTGAGGAGACCTTTCAGAAGCTCAAGAGAGCTTTGACTACAGCCCCAGTATTGATATTGCCTTCAGGTTCGGGGTCTTATATAATATACTGTGATGCGTCACGGATTGGCCTCGGCGCGGTGTTTATGTAGGACGGTAGTGTGATTGCTTACGCATCTAGACAACTGAAGGTGCATGAAAAGAACTATCATGTCCACAACATTGAGCTAGCAGCTATTGTTCATGCCTTGAAGATTTGGCAGCACTATTTGTATGGTGCCCCTTGTGAGATTTACACCGATCACCGGAGTTTGCAACATCTGTTTAAAATAAAGAATCTTAACTTACGTTGACCGATGCTTTGAGTTGTCGGGCAGAGAGTTTGGGGAGTTTAGTATATCTACTAGAAGCTAAGAGACCATTGCCATTGGATGTTCAGGACTTAGCCAACCAGTTTGTTAGATTGGATATTTCTGAGCCGAGTCGAGTATTGCCTTGTGTGGTCTATCGGTCTTCTCTTTATGATCGTATCAGGGAGCGTTAGTATAATGACCCCCATCTGCTTGTCCTTAAGGACACGGTCCAGCTCGGTGACACAAAGGAGGTCACCATTGGGGATGATGGTGCATTGAGGCTGCAGGGCAGGCTATGTGTGCCCCGTATAGATGGGTTGCATGAGTTGATTCTCCAGGAGGCTCACAGTTCGCGGTACTCCATTCATCCAGGAGACGTGAATATGTATCAGGACTTGAAACAGCATTACTGGTGGAGGAGAATGA
The DNA here is from genome assembly GCA_000715115.1 of Nicotiana otophora. NCBI lineage: Eukaryota > Viridiplantae > Streptophyta > Magnoliopsida > Solanales > Solanaceae > Nicotiana > Nicotiana otophora. The sequence goes on from AWOL01S0010133.1 coordinate 83,359, forward strand.
AGAAGGACATAGTTGAGTATGTAGCTCGGTGTCTGAATTGCCAGCAGGTGAAGCATGATCATCAATGGTCAGGTGGGTTGCTTCAGAAGTTAAAGATTCCTGAGTGGAAATGGGAGCGGATCACTATGGATTTCATTGTTGGACTCCCTATGATGACTACCTATTCTTCCAAGCAGTTGGCTCAAATTTATATCTGCGAGATTGTCAGGCTTCATGGCGTAGCAGTATCTATCATCTATGATAGGGGTATGCAGTTTACATCATGGTTTTGGAGGGCTGTACAGCAGGAGTTAGGTGCCCGGGCTATACGCAGATTGCTTCCGTGCAGGTTCAATGGAGGGGTCATCTGGTCGAGGAGGCGACTTGGGAGACCGAGCATGATATGTGTAGTCGTTATCCTCATCTTTTCACCACTTCAGGTATGTCTCTATGCTCATTCGAGGACGAATGATTGTTTTAAGAGGGGGAGGATGTAACGACCCGGCTGGTCATTTTGAGAGTAATATCCCTGATCCCCTATTTACTGCTTTCCTCGTACCCTTTTTCTGCTTATGTTACTTGTCGGGAGGTTTTTGTTGTGGTTACGGAGTGAATTGGGACACTTAGTCCCTAAAATGGAAGCTAAAGTCTTAGGATTTTTACTGTAGTTAGAACTGTGTGAAGACAACTCCATAATGGAGTTTCGTCGGATTCGTTAACTCTGTTGGGTGATTATGGACTTAGGAGCGTGTCCGGAATGTGAATTGGAGGCCTGTAGCTAAATTAGGCTTGAAATGGCGAAAGTTGAATTTTTGGGAAGTTTGACCGGTAGTGGACTTTTTGATATAGGGGTCAGATCTTGATTCCGGAAGTTGTAGTAGGTCCGTAATGTCGAATATGACTTGTGTGCAAAATTTGAGGCCAATCGGGCGTGGTTTGATAGGTTTCGGCACCGGTTGTGGAAGTTTGAAACTTTGAAGTTTATTAGGCTTGAATCGAGGTGTAATTCGTGTTTTTAGAGTTGTGTGATGTGATTTAAAGACTCTAATAAGTCCATATGGTGTTTTAGGACATGTTGGTATGTTTGGTTGACATCCCGGTGGCCTCGGGTGAGTTACGGATGGTTATTAGATCATTTTTGGACTTGGAAGATTTTCTGGTGCTGTGTTGGTTCTGGTGTAATCGCACCTGCGCAAGGCTGCCCACAGGTGCGAGCAATATGGCACAGAAGTGGAGTTGGGTGCATTGGTCAGGGGTTGCAGGTGCGTGGAAAAGGCCTCATTTGCGATGCCTGCAGATTCGCAAGGCTGACCGCAGGTGCAAAGTGAGACCGCAGAAGCGGTCAAGATTCTGCAGGCGCGCACTCGCAGGTGCGTCCCCTTCATCGTAGGTGCGGAGGTGGAGGGGAATAAGTGGTTTTCTCAAAAGCACTCATTGTTCCGCACAAGCGCACGCACAGGTGCGAGCCCAGGCTCCGCAGGTGCGGAAATGCTTGGGCAGTGTTTAAAACCGAAGGGCTTCGTGATTTTTGTCATTTTGGACTTTGCAAACTCTGTTTAGGGCGAATTGTGAGAGCATTTTCGAGAGCTTTCTTGAGGTAAGTCCCTTGTGCTTATTTTGGATCAATAATATTGCTTCCTCTTTTATTTTCCCATCTAGTTAGGGTGTATTTGAGGTGAAAATTGGGAGTTGGAGGTTAGGATTTACTGAGTTGATTTGAGGAATTGAGAGGCGATTTGGTGTCGGAATTTGGTAATTTTGGTATGGGTGAACTTGTGGTCGAGTGGGCGTTCATATTTTGTGACTTTTACCCGATTCCTAGACATGGGCCCGGGTCGACCTTTTAGGGTAATTTTCGAAATTCTTGTTAAACTCTTGATTTCATTAATTAATTAGTCTAATATAGTTGTATTTATGGTATGAAATTGATTTTGGCTAGATTGGGTTCATTTAGAGTTGGATAATCGAGGAAAAGGTATTGTTACCGGTTGATTGAGCTTGGTTTGATATAAGTAGCTTGCCTAACCTTGTGTGGGGGAAATCCCCTTAGGATTTGGTACTGTTATGATATGTGAGCGCCGTGTAGCCGAGGTAACAAGTATGTACACGGGCTATTTGTTGTAAAAATCTGATTTATTTTACTGAGTAGTAACCTAGTTTTCCTATAATTTGAGTTATACCATTTAAATGAGTATTAGTCTATTTATCATTCTTAATTGATCTATTCTCCAATATGTGTAGTTATACTGTTTAGTCTAATATCGTGTGTCTACGTGCTTTAACTGCTTATTTGAACTCTGCGAAGCATGCCTAGTTGATTCCTATTTTTCCTTATTCTTTATTAGTATAACTGTAAGAATCTTGTTGTTAACTGTTATATTTATCGATTTGAGCTGTGTGTTTACTTTTGAGGCTACGAGGCGGTTCTTCGGGAGTTCTCCCTGCACATTTACCTTTGAGACTATGCAGTTCCTCGGGAGTTCTCCCTACACATTTACTTTTGAGACTACGAGGCGGTTCCGTGAGAGTTCTCCCTTCACATTTACTTTTGAGACTACGAGGTGGTACCTCGGGAGTTCTCCCTGCATATTTACTTTTGAGACTACGAGGCGGTACCTCAGGAGTTCTCCCTGTATATTTATTTTGGGACTACGAGACGGTATCTTGGGAGATCCCCTGCGGTTTACCCCTGTGTGTTGTACTGTTGCCTTGTTGTGTTTCCTTTTGTTAACTTCTAGTCTCTTATTATACTGTATATTCTCCTACCTTGATTATTATTTACCAATGGGCCTGACCTGACCTCGTCACTACTCGACCGAGGTTAGGCTTGCCACTTACTGGGTACCGTTGTGGTATACTCATGCTAATCTTCTGCACATGTTTTGTGTGCAGATCCAGGTACTTATTATCTGGCCTATTACTAGCTGAAAGTGCTTGCTGCTTTACCTTCCGTATTTCTTTTATTAGACTCTGGTGTATAGATATTCTAGTTTCCTTCTGTAGCTTGTGACTTACGATGTTCCGGATTTTGGGAAGACTATGTATTTATAGAGTATTGGTTATTGTACATGTCGAGCTACATTGTTACTAGTTACTCAGTTATCCACTGTTGTTAGTTGCCAAATTTTATTTTCGTTTTGTATTTTCCGCAATTTGTTAGGATTACCTAGTCGTAGAGATTAGGTGTCATCACGACGTTATACGGAGGGAGTTTGGGTCGTGACAGACTCTCATTTGAGAAGCTCGAAGTTAAAGAAATTGATCAAGTTTGACTTTTCTGTTATTTTGCCTCGGGATTGGAGATTTGATGGATCCTGTAGGTCTAGATAGTGATTTTGGACTTGGGTGTATGCCCGGATTTGCATTTAGATGTTTTTAGAGGGTTTCGGCTTCGTTGGGCGAAAGTTGGCAATTTAATTATTTAGAATTTTCCTAACTTTGACCAGAGTTTGACTTTAAGGCTATCGGGTTCAAATTTTGGATTTGGGGCTTGAAATAGGTCCATCTTATCATATGGAACTTGCCTACAAAATTTGGTGTCATTTAGAGTTGATTTGTTATGGTTCGGACGCTTGGTTGCGATTCTAGAAGTTCTTGAAGTTCATTGTGATTCTCATGCGTTTGGAGTCTGATTCGTGTTTCTAGAGGTTATTTTGGTGATTCGGTCGCACGAACGAGTTTGTGTTATGTTTTTGGACTGGTGTGGGTGTTTGGCTTAGAGCCTCGGGGGCTCGGGTGAGTTTCAGACTGGTTTCAGATTGATTTTGTTAAATTGTTGAGTGTTGGTAGTGGTTCCATCGCATTTGCGATGTGTTTGTCTCTAATGAGACTACCACATTTGCGAGGTAGTTCTCGCATTTGCGAACCTGGGCTGTTGGGAAAGGGATCACATTTGCGAAGAAATTATCTTTTTTGGGAAGCCTGTAGAGTTCGCATTTGCGAACTCTAAATCGCATTTGCGATGAAGTTTGGGCTGGGTAAGGTCCCTTTTGTGACAAACTTGTCGCTTTTGCGAAGACCAGTGTCCGCATTTGCTACATTTGCTGTCGCATTTGCGAAGGCATCAGAATTGTTCAAGCTTCGCATTTGCGAACCCAGTGTCGCAAATGCGACATCTGCAGCTTGCTTATAGTTGAGTATTCCGAAACTTAGCTTCATTTTATCATAATTTTAAACCCTAACCTCGATGGGAGGCGATATTGTGGAAGAATGTTCATACCAAACCATTGGGTAAGTGCCTCTAATCAATGTTCAATTATATTTTATGATTATACATTAGATTTAACATCAAATTCATGAGAATCTAAGGGAAAAATTTATTGCTTTTGTCAAAATTGTAAAAAAGGAAAATTTGGAATTTGAGAGTCAAATTGGACTCGGATTTGGAAACAAAACACGTTTATGGACACGTGGGGCTATGGGTAGTCAAGACCTACCCTTGGACCCGGGTTTGACTTTTTGTTGACCTTTTAGAAATTGTATAAAGATCATAGCTTTGTTAATTGAAATTGTTTTCTCTTGCATTGTTTGATGTATTTAAGTCGTGTTTGGCTGGATGGAGCCGAGCGGTGGTGAATTTGTAAAGGGAAAAGCTAATTTGAGTATTGATTTGGTTGAATTAAGGTAAGTGTCTTGCGTAACTTTGTGAGGGCAAACTACCCCTTAGGATTCGAGTTGATTGTGCTAATTATGTTATGTGAAAGTCATGTACGCAAGGTGACAAGTGGGTACATGGGGCTATATGTGGTATTCGGCCGATTTAGGTTATCTTGATTATTTCCATGCCTTTAAGTGAATTGTCATGACGTGTTATGTCTCTCATCGTTAATCTTGTCTTATATCCCTTATTTGATGTTGTTAGCACTCACTGTACTTCTTACTTGATATTTTGCACTTATATGCTTTAGTTGAAGTTGTTGCCTTCCTTATTGTCTTGTGACCTATTAATTGTTGTGTTCCTTCCATGACTCTGTGCTTATCTGCTACTTGTTTTACTTGTTGTAATTGCACGCCTTAGTTGTCTCGTGCTTCATTTGTCCTGTTGCTTTTGTAATATTTGTTGTGTTCCTTGATTTTTACGTGATTCCTTTATTGTCGTGTACTCAGACCCTATGATTGTAGAAATTCTTGTAAATTGAGCATTGAATTGCTGATGTTATTGATTTATTTGTGGATCGGGTTGCACTCCGCAACAGGTGAAATAAGGGTGGATTGATATGGTGAAATTTGGGAGGATTATGATATTGACTCTGATTATATGGTGGGATCGGGTTGCGCACAGCAACATATATTTAATTATTATTATTGATATTTACATGGTGGAATAAGGGAGGATAGTGTTGTACGGTGGGATCGGATTGCGCATCGCAACAGTTTATGTGTTTTGTATTTCTTGTTGTATTGTGTTGGCTTCGGTTCTTTAGTACGAGACTTTGATGATTGGTATTTCTGGTTTTACTGATTGTCGAGGATTGAGTTGTTTTTATTCGTTTACTTCTTTGCCATCATTTCCTGTTTACCTTTCCTATTACTATTATTTTGGTGAACTGATTTTTAAGATGCATTTGCTACGCTGAGCCACTATCTCATACCCTGTTGAGTAGTTAGTAAGACAACGGTTTCAAATAAAATAGTTACTAACATGCTTACCTTATGTGACTCTTAAGTTAAAACTCATCGTTTCATTCGGTACCTTACTATTTTTAATAGTCGTCATATTTCACTTTAATTGATTCTCAATTTAATTTCCTTACCTTATCTGATGTTTCAAGTTTACTTTAAAAAGGGAATTGCTATTATGTTTTAATTTATTTAAATCTTGTAGTCAAATCAGTAGCTTATCTGATGCCTTATTTTATTTGAAAATGTTATTCTCTCCGCCCAAAATATTTTCCAAAATAAACTCATTTATCATTGATTTCTTATTTGGTTCAGAAACTGGAATTTTTCTTTATTATATATGAATAGATCCCTGAAATATTATTTATACCATTTGACACGGATACTATATAGTTGGTGGCACGTGGAGTTTATCGTGCGAACTGATATGGAAAGTATGGGCACAAGGTGCCATGGGTGTTAATGGTTTGGAAGTCGTGGTTTATCATCTAAGATTAAGAGAAGTGTTATTATTGAAATCCGTGTATTATGAATGATTTGATTGGTTCAGTTATCATCGGTTTCCCTACTTGAACACATTCATACTTTATTTGTACCCCGAATATGTTGTTGATTAATTACTTGGTTATTTCTCGTTGCCATTCTTGTTCCCCTTATCTTCAATGTTGATTGAAATTTGAATTCCTTATACTATTGGCCTTATATTGATATTCCTTCCTTGTTAGCTTTATGTCATGCACAGGTTTACATTTCTGGTAGGTGTCTTGACCTGGCTTCGTCACTACCGAGGTTAGGCTTGATATTTATTGTATTCATTTCCATTATTTCCTATTGCTCCGGAACAATGATGTACTACCGATTTTGGGATACTGTGTCATGTTGAGATTATTGGTTTTTACAGAGATTTTCGTTTCATGTTTAATAGTTGTTTAATAGAATTTGTTATCATTTCGGTATGTGTTAGGCTTACCTAAGTCTAGAGACTAGGCGTCATCACGACTCTTTCGGAGGGATTTTAGGTCGTGATAGGTTGGTATCAGAGCTCTAGGTTCATAGATGCTATGAGTCATAAGCAGGTTTAATAGAGTCTTGCGGATCGGTACGGAGACGTCTGTATTTATCTTCAAAAGGCTACGGAAACTATTAGGAAATTTCACTTCTTGCATTCCTTGTCGTACGGCATTGACTCAGCTTGAAACATATATCTTATGTTCCTTTGCATCCCCTTGTGTATGATATTTCGCAATCGGTATAGCCTATGCACCAACGGTTTAGGATGTTGCGGATGGGCCACGGGGTGGAGGTTGATTTGATGATAGTTAGTGGTATTAAAGACTATGTGGTTTGTATGGGATTTCTACTCGGTGGAAGGTATCTATTATCATTCAAGGCACTGGAGGAAGCGTGTTCGACTGTCACGAGAGAGGACATGCGCTTAATAGATGATTTGAGGTAACTCATTATTGATGGTGTGGTTCATCAGATGTTATGTCATATGGCTTCGCTCCAAGTGGGCGAGTCCACTATCGACGATTAGCTTGCAGGGTCAAATGCTATATCAGCTTTGGCCTGAGGTGTATGTATATAGTATTAAAAGGTTTCTCCGAAATTTGTATATGGTTAAGATCTGAGATTTGCATGGGATAATGTTGGGACTTGCAGTATTTCAGCGTCATTAATGAATCTACCGTTCAGTATCAAAGGGGTCAGAGAAACATTTTCAGATTCACAAAAGTTCAATTTAGCGTAGGCATCTCGATTGCGGCATTATGGGGTGCTTCAGAGGAAATACGGTGGTTTGTGAGCTTATGGGCTACGTGGTTCATGCTAGGATCTTCTACATTAAGCGTTGGTTTTGAAGTTGTTGTGCACCGACAGGGAGGAGAGTTACCCTGAAGGAAAGTTGAGGAGGATTCGAAGAAATGGGTTGACTCGGTAGTGTTGGGCCAGCATGGAAATAGAGGTAATTGGTCCTTTTTGGGGTGTTAATTCTCTACCAGTGTTTGTGGCAGTAATCTTGGGTGAGATGGTTTGTGTGACTCGGTTGAGTTGGGAAGATTCAGTCTTGATGGCTTAGTTATGTGTGGACGTGTCTCAGAGGGTTCTCGATGATGTTGACCACGGCTTGAGTTGGCTGCCTGCTGCGGACATAAGGAATATGCGGTTCATTATGATTTTTTCTCCTGGTTGGATATCAGAAATTAATAGAATATTGGCATTATTGGATATCGCATGTGAAGAGCGTGCATTGTAGGGAGGTACAGTGTGATTTGGGTTATGAGTGCTTGATCAGTGGTACGGTGATTACCGATTTCTGGGGGCTTTTGAAGTTCAGGTTTTGTTACGCGATATAGAAGATCTATGTGGATGTTTTCTTAAGATGATGGAGTGGGAGTGACGCATTCGCCATTTGAGTAGCGTAGTTGAGATAGGGTATGGGAGTTCTAGTATTCATGAGGTTTCGGGGTTGGGTGTCCTCATAGGCGGACTATATATTGTTTGCAGATTGTGAAGAAATGTTGAGAATGGGATAATTGATGGCATAAGTTATCTATAGGTTGCTATGGATGTTTGGAAGGATATTTACCTAGTTGGGAATGATCGGAATTGGTTTTGGGGCTATTTGAAAGCCCAATGAGAATTTGTATTCTATATCGGATCAGGTTTGGGTACTCTTGTGAAGCTGATATCATGGTTATGCTACAGGGCGAAACTGATATTATTTGTTCCCCTAGACTATGTTATGTGTTTCTCTATTATGTTATGATGGACTGTGAGGTGGTATAATTGTTCTCACGCTTGTGGTAATCTCGTTCAGGCATTATGATGATATGGGCAAGATAGCCCTCGTGATGTTGATGTTACACCTCATATTTTCGTACGTGAAAGTACGCCATAAATAAATTGATGAAAGCTCGGGAATGAGATTATTTTGGGATTATAAGTATTATGCTATTTCAAACAAGGGATAGGTAAATTCGTGAAGGTGAGAGGGTAAGTAAATTGAAGAAAATAAGTTTCGTCAAAGTTTGACAATTTGGAATAAAATACGGTCCGAACTACAATACCCAGTATTTATGAACTAGTGTCATACAAGGTACTACATGACCATGATAATAAGGTGTATAAGGTATGTTGAAAGTGAGTAGTATTTTAAGTAATTTGAGGTAATTCTTAATTATGTGGGAAATTTGTTAATTATGGATTTTAGTACGAGATTAACTAAGTGATTAAATTATTTGGATAAGCTCCAATGTGGCAGCAAATTAATTGTGAATTAAAGCCCAATATGGTGACTCTTACACCATGTAGCAAGGTGGCACAATTAAAGAGATTTGTGGCCAAGTCATCATCAAAGTGGGGCCCACAAGATATAACTTTAAGAGATCTCTTACCTTATTCAAAGAGTGATGTTAAGACTTGTTAGGGATTTCCTTACGGATGGAGTTCAAGCCAACAATTTTAAGAAGGTTTATCACCTTATTAAGGTAGGATGCTAGTAACGGATGAATCACTTTGCCTAAAATCCATTTCTTGGTTCATCTTTTTGTGAGGAATTAAGCTTCTATGTGAATACATCTCTAAAAATACACTATGTTGAGTGTACAAACAGGGAAAGGAAAACGAAGCACGAATCTGGATTGGTCAAGATGCAATTCTAAGAGAGCACGGTACAATCTTTCTCAAGAATATCATATGGATTTTTCCCTACTTTGATCTGTCGTTACGTGTTTTGTCGTAATTGGCATGTATTAGAGGGATTGTCAAGAGAATCGGCTCAGGTATGTTAAGGCTAAACCCTTCCTTCATTTTGGCATGATCTCGTAATTACTTGTGTTTGATAATAAGGTATAAAGAGAAGTTCATACTCCCATATTCATATACATTATCCTAGTCTCATAAATTACAGTATTCTCCTTATCGGGACTTCATATTTAATTGATTATTGTCTTCTTCCAGTCAAGAGAGCAAAGAGCCTATATATACAGTATTATAGTATTGTCAAATACCATCGAGCTATAATCGATGAGCAGGCCCCTATTGGGCAACCTCTGATCAGATGATAAGTTATATACCGAGCCTATTGTGGCCGAGAGCCTATGAGTGAGCCCAGAATGGCCAAGATACAGAGCCTAGTATGGCGAGCGCCTATGAGCGAGCCTACTACGGCAAATCAGTTATATATACCGAGCCTTATAAGGCCGGACAGCTAATTTACTTACTATATTAAGAGAGTTGAGTCAGTATCAGCGAGTAAGAATATCTTCAGATTATCTTTGACTCCCAGTTACTTTCAGTTATTATATTATTAGTTCAGTTTCAGCTTTCAGTTATTCTATTACCTTACATACTCGGTACATTATTCGTACTGACATCCTTTTGTTGGGGATGCTGCATTCATGCCTGCAAGTATAGACAATCAGTTTGACGAGCCCTCATAGTAGAAGAGGTTAGCATTCAGCGAAGGATCGGTAAGACTCCACCTCATTCGGAGTGCAGCCGAGTCTATGAGTCATCGTGTCAGACGTTTGCTATAGACTTATGGGTAGGCTGGTACCCTCTCCCATTTGATGTCAAATACTCTTAGAGGCTTTGTAGACAGAAGTTCATTTTGTACAGTATGTCAGAGGCCTTGACGGCCCATATGTATTAATGTTTTAAGAAAGATGGTACATTGATACAGTTCTTTCCCACTTATAGTTATACATTACGAGTTGTGGCCATGTTGTCCCAATTACCAATGACAGTACGATATAAAAGATACATTATGTTGATACTCGGTCGAGTAAGGTACCAGGTACCCGTCGCGGCCCATCAGTTTGGGTCGTGATAAAAGTTGTATCAGAGCAGTTCTATCTTATGGAGTGTACAAGTCGTGTCTAGTAGATTCTTGTTTATGGGTGTGTCGTGCACCACACTTATAAGCAGGAGGCTACAGGGCATTTAGGACTGTCACTCTTTCTTCTTACTCTAGATCGTGTGGTAGAGCTCACTTGTAAGAATTCAGACTCCTAAATTCTATTTTATTCATAATAAGATGATACCTAAATCCGGAAAAACAGTTGGTAAGACATATAGTTGTGGAAGAGTTGAGTCAGAGGAACTTGATTTTTGTATGATGCTTACGATGAGTAAATGTAAGGTCTTCAGCAGATCATGTGTGTACTAAGACGTGTAAGCCTCTTGATAAGGAGCCTTAAGGCAAGAATATCTATCCACCCCTATGGTGAAAGGCAATGAGAGATTCAGAAGATAGATATAAATTTCAACAAGTAAAAGAATCAAGATGAAGAAGGGTACGAGGTACCCAGTTAGTGAAGATTATCATTATTTACCATTTTAGGAAGAGAGATATAAGCATTATGAGTTACCTTCAACAATAACAGAGGTATGTACAATTGGCCACACTAATCTAAGTTATGCCCTATGGGAGCTAACAACTATGGTTTAAGAGAAGGATGGAATATCAGGATCCGGCTGGGGTTAGAATAACCCAAAAGGGTGGATGGATTGTTTGCGTTAGTTGACATTTTCGAAGGATATTGCAAATATTCTAATAGATCTCCTTGTGGAACACCCAGATGGTGCACTCTAAAATAGTACAGCTAGATATGAGTACTACAAAGATAGGTACTGGAATCCTGGAAGGGATAAATATTACCTTAGTATTGCTCCCGTCCCTAGTAGAGAAAGAATATTAGGCAACCCAAAGAGCCAGCGGATGGAGCAAGGGGAGCCAAAAGCATGTTGTTCGAGTTTTTAGAATAAAGTGATAGACATAAATGTAGTGGGAAATAAGAAGAGAGTTAATGAAGCATTATGAGTAAGATTTTATACATGGATGACAATGGTAGAAAAAAAAAATGAAATGACAGTATTACATAGTCTATACTCGAGGGAAGGAAAAGATGAGAGATGCCAGGCCTGGAGACAACAAAAACGTATAGGCCATAAAGTCATATCCTCATTTCAAGAAATAAGTGTGTGACTCCAACGCGGCTACCAGAAGTATGGGCTGGTGAATAAGATAAACTGAACATGAATTAGGAACTAAGTGAGGTGATAACGGTTGATATCATGAGAATTTCAGATTTCGTTCTATCGATAAAAGAATGGACAGCAGAAGAAGAATCATGAGAAATTCGGAGAATGGTCTTTCAGGAAGACGCTTCCTTAGAGCAAGCAATGTGAGCAAAGTTAAGCTTAAGGGACTGTATGTGCCAGTTATACTAAGTGTCACCCTCGCGAGTAACAAAGTTTGTTATCCTCGGTACAGAAGGATTACCGCAAGGCGAGTAAGGGTCATCGATGATGTGAAAAGATGCCAAAGATGAAGAGGCAAAATATCTATACGTAGATCATCGCAGCACTAAATCTTTGTACTCCCCTAAAGAGGGGAATATGGAGTAATGTGGCATTAAGTCGAAAGTAAGTGGTTCTAGTAACTATGGAATGGTAAAGGAAGAATGCGATAAAAATGAGAAAGGAATGAGATTGCACCTATCCAAACCCTACAGATATGCTACAACTCCAGAACATTATGCAAGTACAACACCGGGGAGAGGCACTAAGGGTTTCCCCAGGATGTTATTGATAAATAAGTGTGAATGAATACTTGAGACATAAGGAGCTAGTACAAAAGGTAAGTTAAGACAAATAAAATAAACCAAGAAGGATTACGCGGAATATAGATATGAGAATGAGCCAACGAGTAGTTAGTAGTTGATTCAGGAATAGCCTAGCTATGGCTAGACAAGAGGATATAGACAAATCAAATAATCGTGCAAGATAAACATAGTAAAACCCAATATAGTGAATTCATCCTCGCAGTTATGACATCGTGATCCTTGAGAAATATTCAGATAGGAGTTGGGTGGTTAAAAAGGTGCAATATAAGTGTTACAAAAATAAAAGAGAGTGCCACTGGGAAACAGTCAAAATTTAAGTTCAGAAGCAACCCTACGAGCACAGGGGCATGGAGGTAAGTAAGTAAGGATAATTACAAGTAAGAAAGAACATCACAAATTCCGTCAGGTAAACAAGGTAATAAGCTTGAAGTTTTGCAAGAATCAGGGGGTCCTCCCTAAGTACTACAATGAAAGACTAGCTGAGAAAATACGGAAGAAGGCTTCAACCTAAGTATAGTAACTTAAAGAAGAAATGGTCATGTAAAAACAGTCTCACTACAACTTTGTATGCACTCCATGAGAAAGTGGCACCTGCCGTGGATAATAAACGGGAAGTAAAGTCAAAAGTAATATTCGAGATCATATGAGTTGCGCGAAAATTCCGGCATGCGTGGAAACTAAGATAAGATAAGTATGCACGTAACAAGAGGCAGGAAGACCAGGAAAAGTAATTGCTTACATTTGAAGAAAGCTGAGAAAGAACGAAAAGAATTATTCGATCGATGGTCCAGAGTTAGTTACGTTATGAACGCACTTAAGAGTTCGGAGTATTATCATATATTGACATTCATACAGTTGTAGAAGATTCCGGTATAAGTTAAAAGAAAGAATTAAGCCCAGGTCATAGACAAAGGATTGAATTGTTAGAAGATTGTTTCATAGATATTCCATAGCATCCATGAGGGACTAAAAGAAGATAGCTTAAGCCCACATAAAGGTTGATTAGAAGGAAGAGGAAACTAAAGAGTTACATCAGCTAAGTAAATCAAGAGTCTAATTATTAGACCCAAGAAATTATAGAAATCGTGATTGAGAACATAGCAGAATCACTCTTAATATCAGAGGTACAAGAGAGATAGTACCACAGCCATATTCTATAACGGCTCTACGATAAAGCAGTTAGAAGAGTACCATCCTCATAAGAAGTCAGTATGAAGCTCCCACTGGATTGTGTATGCACCAGAGGTGCATGTATTATAATAGAGCTTCGAGTTGTGGATGTGAATTATACCTATGTGGAAGGGAAGTCATGAAAGAGATAAAAAAATGGGATGCAAAATTTTAAGGTAAGGAAGGTAAAGGTGAACAACGTACGAGAAACTCAAATACAAAAGGTTGTGAATAGTCCATACTTCAGATAGAAGACCAGAAGCGCTAAGACTCAGTATCCAGGAATGATAGTGGCGTTGTATGTGGCATATCTTCCAACCTATGGTTTCTAAATACTGAGATGTCTAGCTAAGAGAGTAGAGAAGAGTTAGAGATGATGTGATGTCTCGCTTGATGTTCCAGAATAACACAAGGAAATCTATGGTGCAAGCAAGTTGAAGGAAGGTTGTGAATAATATAAATAGATATGTGTAGGTCGCAAGCTATTGTATTGTAAAGAGACAAGGTTCTAGAAGACAGGAGTATGAGTAAGAAAGGGCGAGTGAAAAGGTGACGAAAATGGATAAGTCCTCAGGATTAAGCCCATGAAAATAAGAGAGCTAATGGTTTCTTTAAGTTATAGAAAGCTCAATATCTCCTGAATAAACTCAAAGCAGTCTAAGACTAGTAGCATTTAGAAAATAAAGAATGCTGCCCTAGTAGTAAAATAAGGGTGTAATTATGATAGATAAAGGATGATGTTTGGGCCTTCGATTGAGTAATGAGTTCATGAATTGTACAGGATTAAAATACCCACGTAAGGCGAATCGCATTAGGATAACTATGATATGAAATAGGGTTAGGGAAATACAGTATCGCCCCCAGGTAGATCAGGAAAATCACTTCAAATATTCCACGATGCAACGTGAGCCCTAGTGGCAATATATTACGTTAGAAGGTTTAAGTTATCAATGAAAAATTATAGATCAACATTGAGGTGAATCAACAATGGATGGGTAAAGGTTACAAAGTATGAGATGAGATTAGGTCGTCATTCTTTAGATGAATAGTAATTAGGAAGCATTAAAGGACTTAGATTTAGACATATAGGATAAGCAACGAGAGTAACCTGGAGTTTAGTAACAGACCTCAGTAACGATAAATCGAAGTAAGAGTGATGGTATACTAACCTGCCTAGATGTAGTAAAGCCATAAGGAGAGATAACCAAAGCAATGAAACAAGATATAGCAATATTCGTAAGTTCAACAACGTACCGAGCGAAGAACTTCAAGTATGCCTATAGACACCCAGAGGGATAGCTTGCCATAACTCTATATATGTTTACAAAATGAAGCCTAGAGATTGGCTAAAAGCTGGAGAAAAAAGGAGAGAAGAGTTGCATAAGCACACATACAAGGAAAACGTCGTACAGGCTGCATGACAAAAACGTAGCAACAGTCACCAGATTAGAAGGATTCCGACCACAAGTAGTGGTGTGAGGAAGAGGCCTAAAGGGGGAATTGCCCTGGCCTTTGGAATTATTCACAGAACAGTTGCCGAGATGGAAAGGAAAGTACTAGAGTATTCAGAAGACATAGGTTATGAAAATGATAAGTGCATCAGTCAACATTCGAGGATGAATTTTCCAAAAAGGGGAATGATGTTACACCCCATATATTCGTACGTGAAAGTACGCCATAAATAAACTGATGAAAGCTCGGGAATGAGATTATTTTGGGATTATAAGTATTATGCTATTTCAAACAAGGGATAAGTAAATTCATGAACGTGATAGGGTAAGTAAATCGAAGAAAATAAGTTTCGTCGAAGTTTGACAATTTGGAATAAAATACGATCCGAGCTACAATACCCGGTATTTATGAACTAGTGTCATACAAGGTACTATATGACCATGATAGTAAGGTGTATAAAGTATGTTGAAAGTGAGTAGTATTTTAAGTAATTTGAGATAATTCTTAATTATGTGAGAAATTAGTTAATTATGGATTTTAATAAGAGATTAACTAAGTGATTAAATTATTTGGATAAGCTCCAATGTGGCAGCAAATTAAGCGTGAATTAAAGCCCAATATGGTGACTCTTACACCATGTAGCAAGGTGGCACAATTAAAGAGATTTGTGGCCAAGTCATCATCAAAGTGGGCCCCACAAGATATAACTTTAAGAGATCTCTTACCTTATTCAAAGAGTGATGTTAAGACTTGTTAGGGATTTCCTTACGGATGGAGTTCAAGCCAACAATTTTAAGAAGGTTTCTTACCTTATTAAGGTAGGATGCTAGTAATGGATGAATCACTTTGCCTAAAATCCATTTCTTAGTTCATCTTTTTATGAGTAATTAAGCTTCTATGTGAATAGTTCTCTAAAAGTACACTATGTTGAGTGTACAAACACGGAAAGGAAAAAGAAGAGCGAATCTGGATTGGTCGAGATGCAATTCTAAGAGAGGACGGTACAATCTTTCTCAAGAATATCATATGGATTTTTCCCTACTTCGATCTGTCGTTATGTGTTTTGTCGCAATTGGCATGTATTAGAGGGATTGTCAAGAGAATCGGCTCAGGTATGTTAAGGTTAAGCCCTTCCTTCATTTTGGCATGATCTCGTAATTACATGTGTTTGATAACAAGGCATAAAGAGAAGTTCATACTCCCATATTTATATACATTATCCTAGTCTCATAAATTACAGTATTCTCCTTATCGGGACTTCATATTTAATTGATTATTGTCTTCTTCCAGTCAAGAGATCAAAGAGCCTATATATACAGTATTATAGTATTGTCATTACCATTGAGCTATAATCGATGGGCAGGCCCCTATTGGGCAACCTCTGATCAGATGGTAAGTAATATACCGAGCCTACTGTGGTTGAGCGCCTATGAGAGAGCCCAGAATGGCCAAGATACAGAGCCTAGTATGGCGAGCGCCTATGAGCGAGCCTACTACGGCAAATCAGTTATATATACCGAGCCTTATAAGGCCGGACAGCTAATTTACTTACTATATTAAGAGAGTTGAGTCAGTATCAGTGGGTAAGAATATCTTCAGATTATCTTTGACTCCCAGTTACTTTCAGTTATTATATTATTAGTTCAGTTTTAGCTTTCAGTTATTCTGTTACCTTACATACTCGGTACATTATTCATACTGACATCCTTTTATTGGGGATGTTGCATTCATGCCTGCAAGTATAGACAATCAGTTTGACAAGACCTCATAGTAGACGAGGTTAGCATTCAGCAAAGGATCAATAAGACTCCACCTCATTCGGAGTGCAGCCAAGTCTATGAGTCATCGTTTCAAAATTTTGCTATAGACTTATGGGTAGGCCGGTAACTTATCGCATTTGATGTCAAATACTCTTAGAGGCTTTGTATACAGAGGTTCATTTTGTACAGTATGTTAGAGGCCTTGACGGCCCATATGTATTCATGTTTTTAGAAAGATGGTCCATTAATACAATGCTTTCCCACTTATAGTTATACATTACGAGTTGTGGCCATGTTGGACCAATTACCAATGATAGTATGATATGAAAGATACATTATGTTGGTACTCGGTCGAGTAAGGCACCGGGTGCCCGTTGTGGCCCATCGGTTTGGGTTGTAACAATTGATTTGCTCATTTTACCTCAGTTGCTCTTGTTTTCCTCTATGTTGTATTATTTATATTCACTTTCCCACAATTATATTTGTGCACTCTATCGTGCTTGATGTTGGCATACATGTGATTAGTGAGCCCGAGCACTTTGGCTCGATGGGTATCCTTATGTGGATTGATATATTTATGAGCGGGTTGCACGCCACAATGGTTGTTATGTGGGTTACCCATCCTCATGTTTATTTTATGTTCCATTTCCCCTCTTTTGGATAACCTGATGAAATTGTACTTTGTTGTTATATCAGTTGTACTTGTTAGATAATCCTAGTACCTTGCTTTCCTTCTATTTTGCTGCATGTCTAAATTATCGCTGGTTTGGTGTACGGATCGTGTAATGGGAGAATCCGTGTGGTTCCGTTATGAGTTGTCAATTGGGCTACTTGTATTGGCTGATATGAGATTTCTAGACCTGAGATTTGCACTATCATATCAGGATGAGGGGTGTTTGGGAGGATGATGCTATTTCCGCTCAAAATTGGGCAATGGCCCTTGACGGACGAGGGAGCTTATTGGCTTGCTGACTTCATGGGTGGTTATGCGTTTCTGCATGCTCTTTTATCATGGGCAATGTTAGGGAGGCCCGGAACAAAGTTTTACTCGATATGAAGTGTAGTACCGGTGCCAAGATTATTATTGGACAACTATGGTGGTCGGAAGTTACTGCTGCAGGCATTTGAGTTGTGTGGAACATTATGTGATTGTACCTTGCGTTGGGATTGTATCTCTATTCAGCTTGTTCAGGATGATACAGTGTATTGATTCGAGATTCAGGTTCTATGATGAGTTTTAGATGTTGAAGATCGGGCTCTGTCTTTAAGGTTATGGACTAAGAATAAAGTGAGATCTTCAGCTAAGTTGCATTGTCAGGCCTACATGGATTGCAGTGATGGGGAATCACCCCCGGGTGTATGTATGGTGAGCTCATTCAGTGATTTGATAGCTTTGGAATGACTACTGGCACGTTAGAGGACGAACGTATGTTTAAGTAGGGGAGGATGTAACGACCCGGCTGGTCGTTTTGAGCAATTGCGTCCAATTCGGCCATTTGAGGTCATGAATAGCATCACCTAGTGTATTATGACTTGCATGCATCATCGGCTCGGGTGTTTTGAGTGGTTTGAAAATGATTTTAAGTGGTGACTCTCATTTGAGAAGCCCAAAGTTGAAGGAATTGGCCAAGTTTGTCTTTTCGGGTATTTGACCTCGGATCGGAGATTTGATGGTTCTGGTAGGTCAATATGGTAATTTTGGACTTGGGCGTATGCCCGGATTTGCATTCGGATATTTTTAAAGGATTTCGGCATCATTTGGCGAAAGTTGGCAATTTAAAAGTTTAGAAGTTTCCTAAGTTTGACCATAGTTTGACTTTAAGGCTATCGGTTTCGAATTTTGGTTTCGGGACTTGGAATAGGTCCGTGTCACGGCCCAAAATCCACCTAGTTATGATGGCACATTACCCAACCTATCAGGTAAGCCAATTAACAACTATCCAATTTAAATGAGATTTATTAAGAAAAGAAATGATAATAAAACTGCTTTTATACAATAATTCCCAAGGACTAGTAGTAAAAATCATGAGCTTCTAAGATTTAGAATTTACAAAGCTAGTATGAAATGAATACATCATCTATCTGAATATACATAAACATATTTTTATAAGTCTAGGCCTACCATGAACAAGAGGTAGCTGTAACTGGAATGCAGGTACATCTTCAAATCCAGCTCCAGTTGTACACAGCAACATCAGTATCCAACATTTGCACGCAAGGTGCAGAAGTGTAGTATGAGTACAACCGACCCATGTACTCAATAAGTAACAAACCTAACCTTAGGTTTAAAGTTGTAACGAGATGGAACAAAGGTCGGAGTCCAACACCAATAGCCAACAACAGTTCATAACAACATAATAAAAGTGATAAAAGAAGTAACTCAGAAATATAGTGCTCAACTCATTCACAGTTCTGGAAGGCATGCTTTTCAAGTATGTCAGTGAAAACTCAAATCTCTTACCGAAATCACCAAAATATGAGTATGTTTGTAAAACTGTGATTTTTTCCAAAACTTTCAACATGTAAATGTTTCATTTTCAAATGGCACGAGGAAAGTACATCTATGTGCCTATATGTCAATATGTATGAGAAGTCATGAATAACGCAATATCGTACAGCATGAGGAAAATGCATTTATATGCATATATGTCAAGTGTGCATGTTGAATGCAATGCAATTCAGTGATAAAACCATATGCATACTCTCAGAGTATCAATTCACTCAGTCCTCACAGTCACTCAGTCCTCTCAATCACTCGGCACTCGCACTGAGTACGTACATGCGCTCACTAGGGGTGTGTACAGACTCCGGAGGGGCTCCTTCAGCCCAAGCGCTATAACAAGCCAATCATGGCATAAATCAATAAAACATGATACAGCGTGCAGCCCGATCCCATCATAATCAATAATACCTGCTGTGGCGTGCATTCGGATCCCATCAGGCCCTCGGCCTCACTCAGTCATCAATCTCTCCGGTCTCTCGCTCTCACAATGTCATGAAAAGCAGTCCAAAATGCTGATGTGATGTATCAATAAATGGTAATAGATACTGAGATATGATATGCATATGAATGCGTATGACTGAGTATGTAATTGCAATGTAAGCAAATAACTCAACAACAGAAATGACCTCAGTGGGTCCCAACAGGAAAAGCATATAGCCTAGACATGGTTTCTAACATGGATCATAGCTCAATTACTCTAGCAGGTAAATATTTCATAGATACAAATAAAATTAGGTAACTACGCAATACCACATAAATAACCGAGTCACAATTCACACGGTGCACGCCTACACGCCTGTCACCTAGCATGTGTGTCACCTCCACACCAAACACATAACACGTATGATCATGATTCATACCCTCAGCTCCAAGTTTAGAAGTGTTACTTACCTCACACAAGCCAAATGATGCTCCAAAAATGCCATCCAGCATGTACCCACCTCCGAACGGCTCGCAACTAGCCAAAAGCAACTCAAATACATCAAATAAAGTCTAAGGAAGCAATTCCAATTGATAAAGTCGAATCTTTACTCAAAAGCCCAAAATCAACAAAAATTCGAACCCGAGCCCACACCTCGGAACATGACAAAAATCTGACAACCCATTAAATTTCGAGTCCAACCATACTAGTTTCGCTCAAATCCAATTCCAAATCGATATTCAAAACTCGAAAATTTGCTTTATAAAACTTTACACTAAAATCCCCAATTTCTCTTTATAATTCATAATCCAATTACCAAAAACGAAGATATAATCACGAAATATAATCAACGCCGATTGTATAACACTTACCCCAATCATTGTGACGAAATTAGCTTCAAACATCGCCTCAATCTGAGTCCCACATCTCAAAATATGATAAAAGAACCCCAAAACTTCGATATATAGTTCTGCCCAGCAAATTCCGCATTTGCGTACAAGTGGTCGCATATGCGATCTTTGCTTTTGCGGAAAAAGGCTCTCATTTGCGAGACAGCCTCGACCCTCCAGTGGTCGCTTCTGCGCAAATTCCTCTGCATTTGCAAACCCCTGCCTAGCAGTGCATTCTCACTTCTGTGTGCCTGGGCTCGCTTCTGCGGTCATTGCACCTACGCAAAACCAGTCGCAGGTGCGGAACACCAAAACCAATAGCTTAGCAAAAATTCGATATGCAACGAAATGATCTGAAACTCACCCGAGCCCCTCGGGACCCAATCCGAATATACCAATAAGTCCCATAAAATAATACGTACCTACTCGAGGCCTCAAATCACACATAACAACATCGAAAGTACGAATCGTACCTCGAATCGAACTTAATGAACCTGGAACTTTTCAACTTCCAAAACTCGTGTCGAAACATATCAAATCAACTCGGAATGAACCCATATTTTGTACACAAGTCCCAGATGACATAACAAAGCTATTCCAATTCCCGGAACCACAATTTGAATCTGTTATCATCAAAGTTAACTCTCGGTCAAACTTATGAACTTTATAAACCTTCAAATTTCCAACTTTCGCCAATTAGCGTCGAATCCTTCTAGAAATATCCAAATGCAAATACGGGTATATGGTTAAGTCCAAAATCACCATCCGGATATAACGGGGCCCTCAAAACTTCATTCTGGTGTCAAATTCACAAAAGTCAAACTTGGTCAACTCTTCTAACTTAATGTTTAAATCATGAAATTCATTCTTTCAAATCGATTCTGAATAACATGAAAACCAAAAACGATGATTCACATAATTAATAATACATCATACAAAGCTACTAATGCCCTCAAAATACCGAGTGAAGTGCAAATGCTCGAAACAACAGCTCGGGTCGTTACACTCCGTTTCGTCATATGGAACTTGCCTACAAAATTCACTGTCATTTAGAGTTGATTTGATATGGTTTGGACGCATGGTTCCGATTCTAGAAGTTCTTGAAGTTCATTGTTATTCTCATGCATTTGGCATCCGATTCGTGCTTCTAAAGTTTATTTTGGTGATTCGATCATGCGAGCGAGTTTGTGTTATTTGTTTGGACTAGTGTGGGTGTTTGATCTGGAGCCTTGGGGGCTCGGGTAAGTTTCGGAATGGTTTCAGATTGATTTTGTTAAATTGTTGAGTTCTGGTACTGGTTCCATCGCATTTGCGATATTTTTTTCGCAACTGCAACTTCCCAATTTGCGAACCCGCGCTGCTGGGGAAGGGATCGCATTTGCAAAGAAATGATCATTTTTGCGAAGCCTGAAGAGTTAGAATTTGTGTACTCTGTATCGCATTTGCAATGAAGGGCTGGGCTGGGTAAGGTCGCTTTTGCGACAAACCGGTCACTTTTGCGAAGACCAGTGTCCGCATTGCGACATTTTCTGTCGCATTTGTGAAGGCTCCAAAATTGTTCAAGCTTCGCTTTTGCGAGTTAGCATTTGCAAAACCAGTGTCATAAATGCGACATCTGCAGCTTGCTTATAGCTGAGTATTCCGAAACTTAGCTTCATTTTATCATGTTTTTAAACCCTAACCTCGATGGGACACGATTTTCTGGGAGGATTTTTATACCAAACCATTGGGTAAATACCTCTAATCAATTTGCAATTATATTTTATGATTATACATTAGATTTAACATCAAATTCATGAGAATCTAAGGGAAATATTTGGGGATTTTGTCAACGTTATGAAAAATGAATCTTTGGGATTTGAGAGTCTAATTGGACTCGATTTGGAAACAAAACATGTATATGGACTCGTGGGGCTATGGGTAGTCAAAACTTACCCTTGGACCCGAGTTTTGACCGAGCAAGCTCGGGGTTGACTTTTTAGAAATTGTATAAAGATCATAGCTTCGTTAATTGAAATTGTTTTCTCTTGCATTGTTTGATGTATTTAACTCATCTTTGGCTAGATTGAGCCGATCAGAGGTGAATTTGTAAGTGAATTGTCATGACGTGTTATGTCTCATTGTTAATCTATGATTATATCCTTTATATGACGTTGTTCGCACTTACTGTACTTTTTACTTGATATTTTGCACTTATATGCTTTAGTTAAAGTTGTTGCCTTTCTTATTGTCTTATGACCTCTTAATTATTGCGTTCCTTCCATGGCTCCATGCTTATCTGCTACTTGTTTTAATTGTGTTAATTACACACCTTAGTTGTCTCGCGCTTCATTTGTCCTATTACTTTTGTAATATTTTTTGCGTTCCTTGATGTTTACATGATTCCTTCATTGTCGTGTACTCATACCTTATAATTGTAGAAATTCTTGTAAATTGATGTAACGACCCGACCGGTCATTTTGAGCTCTAGCGTGTCGTTCAGCAGTTTGAGGCATGGAGTAGCTTCACTTCAAGTATTATGCCTTGTACGTATGGTTGGAATAGAATTTCGGGAGGTTCGGAGTAAATTTGGGAAGAAAATTCTAAATTCAGAAGTTTAAAGTTGGAAGAGTTGACCAAAGTTTGACTTTTGAGTAAACGACCTCAGAATCGGGATTTGAAGGTTCCAATAGGTCTGTATGATGATTTCGGACTTGGGCGTATACTCGGGTCTAGTATTGGGTGGCTCGGGAGTATTTCGGCACCTATTACTGAAGGTTGGCATTTTTAAAGTTTAAGAATTTCCTAACTTTGGGTTGAAGTGGATTGTGATGCTATCGATGTTCATTTGGGATTCTAAGTCTGGGAATAGCTCTACATGGTGATTATTGTTTTAGTGGCGCATCCGGATGTGGATTTGGAAGTCTGTAGGTCATTTCGGGATCATTTGGCGAAAGTTAGAAATTTGAAGGTTTTTGGGAAGTTTGACCGGGACTTTTTGATATCGGAGTCGGATTCTGATTACGGAAATGGGAGTAGGTCCGTAATTTCAATTATGACTTGTGTGCAAAATTAGAGGTCAATCGGATTTGATTTGATAGGTTTCGGCATCGAATGTAGAAGTTTGAAGTTCTAACGTTCATAAAGCTTGAATTGGGGTGTGATTCGTGTTTTTGATGTTGTTTGATGTGATTTGAGGCCTCGAGCAGGTTCGTATTATGTATTGGGACTAGTTGGTATGATTGGATGGGTTCCCGGGGGCCTCAGGTGTGATTCGAGGTGGTTCCGGACCAAGTTTGGGTGTTTTGATGTTGCTGGTTGCTGGTTCTAGTGTTGTTCTTCGCGTTCGTGAGGAGCTTCTTGCGTTCGCGGAGAAGGATTTTGCTACTGGGACTTTGTTCTTCGCATTTGCGAAGAAGGAATTTTTGTTGTCTGTCGTCTGACTTTGGAATCTTATATCTCACAATCTATAACGAATCTGGAGATGATCCAAAAATAAAAGGTGTAGCCCTTTGTGTCTAGTTTTCCGAAAGGTAAACTATTTTTCATTTGGAGTTGTGTACGAAAGGTTATGATGGATACACTATATGCTATCTGGGAAGAGTTTGGAAATCTCTGCTGCAGAGGGCTGACTTTGGAAGCATATATCTCTCAATATATAAGGAATTGGTAAATGATCAACATATGAAAGTTATAGCCCTTGATGTTTAGTTTCCGGAAAGTCAAACCATTGACAATTTGGAGTTTTGTACAAAGGGTTATGATCATTATACTAGAGGCTATCTGAGAAGAGTTTGAAAATGGCTTTTGAGAATTTTGTTCATCGCGAACGCGATGGGAGGCTCGCGAACGCGATGGGAGGAAGTCGGGGCATTGTTATAAGTCCTCTATTTCAGACCTTTGAGCCATTATTTCATATTTTCAGTTGGGAACCTCGGGATGTAGCGATTTTGGAGAGGAATTTCACCACAAAACTTGGGGTAAGCATTCTTGATTCATTTGTGATTATATTTCATGGATTAATCTTCATATTCGGTGTTAGATTATTGATTTTTCAAGAAGAAATTGGAAGCAATTACTATAATTTCACAAAATAAATTTTTGGGTTTTGAATACCGATTCGGAGCCGGATTTGAATGAAATTAGTATGGTTGAACTCGTAATTGAATGGGTTGTCGGATTTTGTGAGTTTTGTTGGGTTCCGATAGGTGGGCCCCACTGCCAACTTTTCGAGTGGAGTTGAGAATGTTTATAAATTGTTACATTTCAAGCATTGGAGTTTACATTTTGATTGGTTTGCACATTGTTTGCATAGTTTTGGATCGACAAGGATCGGTTTGAGGTGTTAGAGTGACGTTGGAGCCGCTATGGAACTTCGGAGAGGGGTAAGTCTCTTGTCTAACCTTGTAAAAGGGAATTTGCCCCATAAGTGATTTAAACTAATATTCGCTGCTAATTGTGGGGGCTACGTACGCACGAGGTGATGAGAGTCTGTGCGTAGCTACTAATTATGCTATGCCCGGGTAGTTTTGGAGTCAAATCATGAATTACTTATAATAATTGCATCCTTTATTTAATTAAAGTGCTGGAATTATATTGGAAATTGATAGAGGAAATAGTAAAGGACAGAAATTTCACATACTTGAATTTTTATGCAAATTACTTGACTGTTAATAGAAATTGTACATCCTTATGTGTTAGCCTTAAAATAACTTCTCATTCCGGAGGTTCATAAAAAAATGTCCTCCTTTCTTGTGGAGCGGGCCGAAAGCCTCGGCAGTATAGATACATCTATGGATCGTGTCACACGTCCCTCGGCAGTGTACACGACACTCAAGATCGGGTCGTACCACCTCGGCAGAAATCGTGCTTAATAATAATTATTACACGATACTTTGACATCCTATTGCAGCTTGTGAAGATAAATGATTAATTGGAAATTATTGAATTTGAAAGAATTATTTATTTCCTCTTGTTAAGAAAATTATTGTTATTCACATAAACCATGTCTATTTAAATATTTCTATTTTAATATTATTGACCCATAGTGAGTGTCAAAGTCGACCTCTCGTCACTACTTCTTCGAGATTAGACTTGATACTTACTAGGTAGACATTGTTTACGTACTCATGCTATGCTTGCTGCACTTTTTGTGCAAGATCTGAGACAAGATCCTTAGGCGGTCCTACCGGTGCGCACCCACGCTATCTCGAGGCTAGTGGTGAGCTGCTTCTCCTGAGCTGTTCCGCAGCACCTAGTGTCTCCCTTTGTATTTATTTTCTGTCTATTTTGTGTTCAGACAGTATTTTGGATTTCTTTTGCATAATCTACTAGATGCTCATATACTTGTGACCCCAGGTCTTGGCACACACACTAGTAGAATTGTGGATTAAGTATTTTCTTGGTTTTATTTAATTAAAACCTTTTATATTTTTCTTAAATCTTGCAAGTAAGAAGAGTTTAATTACTCGAAAAATTATTAAAGGAATACATATATGTTTAATTCACTAGTTGGCTTGCCTGGATGTGATGTTAAGCAGCATCACGACCTGTAGGTGACATTGGTTCGTGACAACATGGTATCAGAGCACTAGGTTCACGTAGGTCTCACAAGTTATGAGCAGGCCTAATAGAGTCTTGCGGATCGGTACGGAGACGTCTGTACTTATCTTCGAGAGGCTACATGGCTGTTAGGAGAACTTCCCTTCTTGATTCCTTTATCGTGCGGTTTGATTCCATTGATGCTTGTGCCTTTATTTCCTTCATACTCATTCTTAGAAGGTGTTGAGCGCTCGTATAAATTGGGCAATGAGGAGTTGTAGTAGTACTATAGAGGTGGTACAGGATGGTTTTCCTTGCATGTTTGGACAGGCTATTATCGTCGCCTGGCAGAAGGATGTTCTATTGTGTCAGCTCAGTGTCTATATTTCCTATGGTTTTGAGGTTATACACAAATTGTTATGATGTTCATGTATTGTTATCGCACGGTGTTAGTGTAATGGTAGGGTGCTCGTTTGTGTATCGACGCAGTCAATGACTTGAAAGGAGATTTATCTCAGTGGATGATTTTGAGGCTCAATATTTAATTCCAGTAAAGAAAAGGCAATCGGACTTCGAATGTTTAGGTCGGGTTGATGGAGTAACGAGATTTGGTATTTTCGAGTGTGTTGGAATTTTTATCTGTGATGTAGTGTCGTTGTCCTTGTTTGAATGTATTAAGGTTCGCCGGTTCTATGATCTTCTTAATTTTTCCGTCGGGGCAAGGTGTTGTGTGTGTGAGGGGCGGTTATCAGAAATAGCAGTGTGCAGCGGTTCGGGATTGAATTGGTGATTCCAATGTTGATGGCTAGAGGAAGATGATGTACTAGGAGACTTAGAATTGGTAGTAATATATTAGTTCAGGTGCTACAAAGATGGATTTCAATTTGATACAACAATTGGGTAACGAGGAATGACGAAGGGCATGTGGGAGGTATCTTGCGGTGGTTGAATTACTAGCAAGTCAAGTATGAGAAGCAAAAGTCGAGAAGTTGTTTAAATGAGATGGTTTGACCGACGTGGGAGAGGCAGAGTAGCATATGAATTCGGTGGTAGAATAACCACTTGCCTTGAGAAAGTGTTGAACAGCTTGGGGTGATGAATGGTGATTTGGTCTACATATTCTATTTGGAATAATAGTCATTGTATAGTGAGAGTTAATATGGCAGGAAGAAGATTGCTTGAAATGAAGAGGGGTGTGAAAATTTGATTAGTGTTTCAGATGCAATATGACTTGAGTTGGATGATATTGTTGAACTCTCAGTTGATGTCAATAGGGAATGAACGGACTTGTACCGCTGGTGGACGAGCATAGGCTTAGGATGTTTACTGAATGTGTGGTAGTTGCACCCAGTGTACCGTCGTTGGAAGATGTCAGCATAGAAGTTCACAGGTGGGTTATCTCCTGTGAGCAGGATAACGGTTGTGTGATGATGATGAAGCTTCTACGAAGAATTTTACTTACTACCCGGTAAGAGATCGAATATGTGATTGTGGCTGATGGTTCAGAATGTTCGAGGAAAGCTTAACAAAAGGATTTCGAGAATTTGGCGGGTTAATGGTGCGAGATCATGGTAACTGAGAAGGAGGAATCATAGTGTGCTCTACATTATGTGATGGCAACTTAAAGCTAAGTGGGGGAGCCCTACCATCTACGAGTGGATCACGTGGTTGTATTCTTTTGTGGTTTATAGCTATTAGTGCATTAGTGAACTATTTATGACTAAGAAAAGAAAACATCAGGATAAATTCGAGTAACGAACTTGATGAATGTGTGCTAAACTTCGTCTTATCGATTCAGGTGCAGCTTTTAGGGAGACTCAGAGATCATGCTTCTTGTGGATGTGAGGTGCAAGAGAATCCAACTGGTTGCTTCTTTGAGAGGGTATTCATATGCTAGCATAGTAATGGAGCTTGGTTATATTTGAGGCCGGATCAAAGTGGGTGACTCTTAATAATGGTCCAGTGAGTTCAACAAATTAAGTCTAGTACCTAAGGATTTCAGGTTCGTTCTGTGGTTAAGGATCGAGTTTCTGCAGTGGATGGTGAACAGGACTTGGAGTGTTCTATGTTATCATCGGGTATGCAGTGCGGTATTAGAGGAAAGGAAGAAATAGCTTCGAATTTGCTGGAAGTCATGTAGGATGAGTATACCAGTTGAAGATGTTAGTGTGCACGGAAGGAGGTATGAGATGATTCATGGGCATTGAGACAATGTGGTCTCGCGATTTGGGTCACTCCGGACGAGTGCAGATTGAGTTCGTTGTGCTGTGAATGGAGCTATTATAATTCTAATACACTTCAAGAGTACATTGAAAGAAGTTGGGTCGGTTAGTAATTGTTGAATCAGCATGGTTGTGGCAATGATCAGTTCCTTCGGTGTGTGAAGATATACATGTGGTTTGTGGTTGAACGTGCAAGCTTGACAGCCGTCATGACCTGATTGATTTGGGAGGTAGTTGATTCAAATGGCTTTGTTCTGTAAATAGATTATGGAAGAGTTATGACGGTTTAGATCACGGTTTGAGGTTGTATTTTGTTTTTTACGATTTGGGGAATTCGGTGGCATGTTGCATTGGTCCTTCTGAAATGATGCTAAGTGAAAGATTTCTAGCCGGTGAAGTATTTATTCTACTAGTAGTTCAAGGGTTATGGTGAATACATGTATTATCGCGTAGCGGCCTAATAAGTGCGGTGAGTGGTATGGAAATTGGAAGTTGAAGATCAAGGTTGCGATTTGGTTTTGAAAAGAATGTCACAAGCTCGGAGGAGCGGGGGAGGATTTTAGATATCCAATGTATGGTGGCACTATTTCCGGGCAGTCGGAGGATGGTCTATGTTGTGGTAGTAGTGTTGGGGTATTGAAATGTGGATTCTTGGCTATTTATGTAGAATTCCACGGGAAGATCGTATAAGTGTGACATGTTAGTTATTTGATTATTTGGAATCGAAAATCGGGTACGGAGATTCTAGTACTATCGTTGATGTGAGAGTTTATGTCTGGAAGGCGCTTTGTTCCTTTGGTTGTGAACTGTGAGAGTTATTCCAGATTGATATGGCTTGATTATTTGCCCATGCGTTGAGGTCCCGTGTAGTTGTGGTGCTATATGAGCAGGATGTCTCTCGAGATGCAGGTCATTATCGTGCCTTAGTTGTGCTTGGGTTTGTGGCGTATTGCCCTATCTGTCTCCCAGAGTTGTATTTTTGCATTTGGCGTGCTTGTGATCGATATTCAGGTATTTTGTAAGTATAAGAGTTGCGACTTGATGTGTGATTTCTTCTTGATTATTATGTGAGGATCGGGTGGCACACTACCACGTGTATATAATGTTTGAATCGGGTTGCACGCCGCAATAGTATCATGATAAATCGGGTTGTACGCCGCAATAGTGAGATGTTGGGTACGGTTCCATATATTTATTTCTGTGTATTTTGTTTCTCATTCACTAAGGAGAGTTCATAGCATTTGTTGGACCGTTTTATTTGTTACGCGGAATGGGAAGTTCCATTCCAGAGTTTGTTTTTCCTTATGTATCGCATTCAAGTTTGTAGCCTATTGGCGCATTGTTGGCATCATACAAGATCTGGGCCAGTGTTTGAGGTGGCTTATTGCCTATGTAGCTTATACTGGGTGAGACGAGACTATTGGACCTGAAATCAGTGCAATCAGATTTATATAAGGTATATTAAAGTACAAATATCGCTATTCAGTTCAAAATGAGGTAATGGTCATTGTCAGGAGGAGAGACTCAACGAATTGTTGATTCGGCAGGTGGTTATGAGTTCTATACATCTTCTCTGTCACGACAGTATTGTGAGGATTGAAATTGGGCTTATATGTGTTATGGGTGTTTTGATGCTGCTAGTTGCTGGTTCTGGTGTTGTTCTTCGCCTCCGCGAGGACCTTCTCGCGTTCGCGAAGAAGGATTTTGCTGCTGGGACTTTGTTCTTCGCGTTCGCGAAGAGGCTCTCACGTTCACAAAGAAGTAATTTTTGTTGTCTGTCGTCTGACTTTGGAAGCTTATATCTCACAATATATAACGAATCTGGAGATGATCCAAAACTGAAAATTATAGTCCATGATGTCTAGTTTTCAGAAAGGTAAACCATCTATCATTTGGAGTTGTGTACAAAAGGTTATGGTGGATATACTACAGGCTGTCTGGAAAGAGTTTGGAAATCTCTTCTACACATGGCTGACTTTGGAAGCTTATATACATCAATCTATAAGGAATTGGGAGATGATCAACATATGAAAGTTATAGCCCTTGATGCCTCGTTTCCGGAAAGTCAAACCATTTGCGATTTGGAGTTTTGTACAAAAGGTTATGACCATTATATCTAGAGGTTGTCTTAGAAGAGTTTGGAAATGACTTTTTAGAATTTATTTTTTCATCACGAACGCAATGGGAGGCTCGCGAACGCGAAGAAGGAAGTCGGGGTAGTGTTATAAGTCCTCTATTTCAGACCTTTGAGCCATTATTTCGTATTTTTAGTTAGGAACCTCGGCATTTAGCGATTCTGGAGAGGAATTTCACCATAAAACCTGGGGTAAGCTTTCTTGACTCATTTGTGATTATATTTCATGGATTAATCTTCATTTCGGCGTTAGATTATTGATTTTTCAAAAAGAAATTGGAAGAAATTACTATAATTTCACAAAATGAATTTTCTAGTTTTGAATACCGATTTGGGGTCGGATTTGAGTGAAATTAGTATGGTTGAACTCGTAACTGAATGGATTGTCGTATTTTGTAAGTTTTGTCAGGTTTCGAGACGTGGGTCCCACTGCCAACTTTTCAAGCGGGGTTGAGAATATTTATAAATTGTTAAATTTCAAGCATTGGAGTATACGTTTTGACTGATTTGCACATTGTTTGCATAGTTTTGGATCGACAAGCATCAGTTTGAGGTGTTAGAGTGGCGTTGGAGCCGGCTATGGTTCTACGGAGCGAGGTAAGTCTCTTGTCTAACCTTGTAAGAGGAAATTTACCCCATAGGTGATTTAAACTAATATTTGCTGCTAATTGTGGGAACTACGTACGCACGACGTGATGAAAGTCCGTGCGTAGCTACTAATTATGCTATGCCAGGGTAGTTTAAGACTCAAATCATGAATTACTTGTAATAATTGCATCCTTTATTTAATTAAAGTGCTGGAATTATATTGGAAATTGATAGAGGAAATAGTAAAGGACCGAAATTTCACATACTTGAATTTTTATGCAAATTACTTGACTGTTAATAGAAATTGTACATCCTTATGTGTTAGCCTTATAATAACTTCTCATTCCGGAGGTTCATAAGAAAATGCCCTCCTTTCTTGTGCAGCGGGTCGAACGCCTCGATAGTATAGATGCATCTATGGATCGTGTCGCACGTCCCCCGGCAGTGTACATGACACTCTAGATCGGGTCGTACCACCTCGGCAGAAATCGTGCTTAATAATAATAATTACACGATACCTTGACATCCTATTGCAGCTTGTGAAAATAAATGTTTAATTGGGAATTATTGAATTTGAAAGAATTATTTATTTCCGCTTGTTAAGAAAATTATTTTTATTCACATAAACCATGTCTATTTAAATATATCTATTTTAATATTATTGACCCATAGTGAGTGTCAAAGTCAACCTCTCGTCACTACTTTTTCGAGATTAGACCTGATACTTACTAGGTACACGTTGTTTATGTACCCATGTTATGCTTGCTGCATTTTTTGTGCAGGATCTGAGACAGGAACCTTAGGCGGTCCTACCGGTGTGCACCCACGCTATCCCGAGGCCTAGTGGTGAGCTGCTTCTCCTTAGCCATTCCACAGCACCTAGTGTCTCCATTTGTATTTGTTTTCTGTTTGTTTTGTGTTCAGACAGTATTTTGGATTTCTTTTGTAAATATACTAGATGCTCATATACTTGTGACACCAGGTCTTGGCACACACACTAGTAGAATTGTGGATTAAGTATTTTCTTGGTTTTATTTAATTAGAACCTTTTATATTTTTCTTAAATCTTGCAAGTAAGAAGAGTTTAATAATTCAAAAATTATTAAAGGAATAAATATATGTTTAATTCACTAGTTGGCTTGTCTGGCTGTGATGTTGGGCGCCATCACGACCTGTAGGTATAATTGGATCGTGACAATTGAGTATTGGATTGTTGATGTTATTGATTTATTTATGGATCAGGTTGCACGTCGCAACATGATGAATAAGGGAGATTTTATATTGATATGGTGGGATTGGATTGCGCTCCGTAACAGATGAAATAAGGGTGGATTGATTTGGTGAAATAAGGGAGGACTATGATATTGACTTTGATTATATGGTGGGATCGGGTTGCATGCCACAATATTTATTTATTATTATTATTAATATTTACATGGTGGAATAAGGGAGGATATTGTTGTACGGTGGGATCGGGTTGCACGCCGCAACAATTTATGTTGGCTTCGGTTCTTTCGTACGAGACTTTGAGGATTGGTATTCCTGGTTTGTACTGATTTTCGAGGATTGAGTTGTTTTTATTAGTTTACTGCTTTGCCGTCATTTCGTGTTTTCCTTTCCTATTACTATTATTTTGGTGAACTGGTTTTCAAGATGAATTTGTTGCCCTATGTCATTATCTCATGCCCTGTTGAGTTGTTAGTAGCACAACGGTTTTAAATAAAATAGTTAATAACATGCTTACCTTATGTGACTCTAAGTTAAAACTTGTCGTTTCATTCGGTACCTTACTCTTTTTAATAGTCGTCATATTTCACTATAATTGATTTCTCAACTTAATCTTCTTACCCTATCTGATGTTTCTACTTTATTTAAAAAAGGAATTGCTATTATGTTTTAATTTATTTAAATTCTGTATTCAAATCTGTGGCTTATCCGATGCCTTATTTTATTTGAAAATGATATTCTCTTCACCCAAAATGTTTTCCAAAATAAGCTCTATTCTCATTGATTTCCTGTTTGGTTTAGAAACTGCAATTTTACTTTATTATATATGAATAGATCCCTTGAATATTATTTATAGCATTTGACATGGATACTATGTACTTGCCATGCGAAGTGATATGGAAAATATGGGCACAAGGTATCATGTGTGTTAAAGGTTTGGAAGTTGTGGTTTATGATCTGAGATTATGAGAAGTGGGATTGAAATTTGTATATTAGGAATGATTTGATTGGTTGAGTTGTCATCGTTTTCCC
This sequence comes from Nicotiana otophora, assembly GCA_000715115.1. Taxonomy (NCBI): domain Eukaryota; kingdom Viridiplantae; phylum Streptophyta; class Magnoliopsida; order Solanales; family Solanaceae; genus Nicotiana; species Nicotiana otophora. Next base: position 116,505 of record AWOL01S0010133.1, read on the forward strand.
TACTTGAACACATTCATACATCATTCGTACCTCGACTATGTTGTTGCTTAATTACTTGGTTATTTCTCGTTGCCATTCGTGTTCCCCTTATCTTCACTGTTGATGGAAATTTGAATTCCTTCTGCTATTGGCCTTACATTGATATTTTTTTCCTTGTTAGCTTTATGTCATATCCTGTACAGGTTTGCATGTCCGGTAGGTGTCTTGACCTGGCCTTGTCACTACCGAGGTTAGGCTTGATACTTACTAGGTAACATTATAGTGTACGCATACTATACTTCTGCACATTTTTGTGTAGAACCAGGAGCGAGTTAGTTTTGAGACTTATGCTTGTGCGGCTGGATACTTCAAGGTACACATGTTGGGCGTTCGCAGGCTCCGAAGTCACATTCTGTTGTATTCATTTCCATTGTTTCCTATTACTCCGGAACAGTGATGTATTCATTATATATAGTTACTCTTAAAAAGGCTAATGACTTGTACTACCGGTTTTGGGATACTGTATCATGTTGAGATTATTGTCTTATAGAGAGATTTTTGTTTCATGTTTAATAGTTGTTTAATAACATCTGTTATCATTTCGGTATGTGTTAGTCTTACCTAGTTCTAGAGACTAGACACCATCACGAGTCTTTCAGAGGGATTTTGGGTCGTGACAATTAGCTAGTTGTTTGGACTTTGCTGTAGAGACTCAAGGTATACCTGACGTCGCGTTCGCAGGCCTCGGAGTCAACCTCTGATATTGTACCTGTACTATTTATTTTTATTCAGAAACAGTTGTACTTAAAAGAATTTCTAGTAAACTCAGTAGAGCTTATGACTTGTACTACCGGTTTTGAAATTGTAAGCTTTGTATAGAGAAATTTATGTTCATGTTTAATAGTTTTTGGTTGAGTTTGTCATTAATTCAGTAAGTGTTAGGCTTACCTAGTCCCTAAGACTATGTGTCATCACGACATCCTACGAAGGCAATTGGGGTCGTGACACTATGGATGAATATAAATTTAAAGAAATGATAGAAGTCTATGGATGACTATGAAATTTTCAAGTGAAGATATTGTTAATATAGGCAAACTGTACACCTAATCAATTTAATATCTATAAATACAAAGGTAAATTTTCAGGTCTGTTTACTGTTTTACGTTCAGAGAAATTGAATGTAACAAGATAAGTAGGTGGTAAAAGACAACAAAGTAGGTGGTAAATGCAAATAGAAATGTAACTTCAGCCTAATAAGTCCACAATGTTTCTATAGTAAAAAATTAACTTCAGGCTGAATAGCCAAAGTTTGCACAAAATCAAATTAAAAGACATCATTTACTATTTTTAAATACAAAAGTAACTTTTCATGTCATTTACTATATGGTCAGACAAATTAAATGTAAGATGAAGTAGGTGGTAAAAGACAAAAAGTAGCTATTAAATACAAAAAAGATAAGTTTGAAGTTTCAAAATACCAAAACATGCTGAAGTTTTGTCCTGCAGTCTGCAGTTTAGCAATGAGTTTTTCCCTAAAAACTTCAGACTAAATATCCTGAAGTTGTTTAGTTCATTTGCTAAAACTTCAGACAAAACATGCTGAAGTTTTGTTATGCAGTCTGTAATTTGCTAATGAGTTTTTGCAAAACTTCAAACTTATGCATGCTTAAGGTTTTTAGTTGATTTGCTAAAACTTCATACTAAACATGCTGAAGTTTTGTCCTGCAGTCTCTAGTTTTGTAATGAGTTTTTTCCTAAACTTCAGAATAAATATATTGAAGTTTTTAGTTCATTTGCTAAAACTTAAGACTAAACATGCTGAAGTTTTCTCCTACAGTATGTAATTTTCTAATGAGTTTTTGTTTAACTTCAAACTTATCCATGCTAAAGTTTTTTTGTTCATTTCCTTACACTTCACACTAAACATGCTGAAACTAAAACTTCATGCTAATGTAGCATGAAGTTGTTTCACGTTAAAGCTAAAACTTCATGCTAATGTAGTATGAAGTTGTTTCACGTTGAAGCTAAAACTTCATGCTAATGCATGCTGAAGTTATTTAGTTCATTTGCTAAAACTTCATACCAAAACATGCTGAAGTTTTGTCCTGCATTCTACAGTTTTGTCATGAGTTTTATCCGAAACATCGGACTAAACAAGATGAAGTATTTTAGTCCATTTGCTAAAACTTCAGACTAATATGCTTAAGTTTTTGTCCTACAGTATGTAATTTTCTAATGAGTTTTTGCTAATGCATGCTGAAGTTATTTAGTTCATTTGCTAAAACATCACACTAAACATGCTGAAGTTTCACAAAACATGCTTAAGTTCATGAAAAAAGAGACAGATATTTGATACAATCCAATAAAACTTCAGACTAATATGCTTAAGTTTTTGTCCTACAGTATGTAATTTTCTAATGAGTTTTTGCTAATGCATGCTGAAGTTATTTAGTTCATTTGCTAAAACATCACACTAAACATGCTGAAGTTTCACAAAACATGCTTAAGTTCATGAAAAAAGAGACAGATATTTGATACAATCCAATAAAACTTCAGACTAATTAATGCGAAGAGAACAAAAATTTAAAATATAGACATCACGTAAGTCACAAAAAATAATATATATATTCTCAAATCCAATTTTGTTTTCACTTACATCATTGAAAAAGTAACAAAAAAAATTATTTTTCATTTACAATTTATTCTCTATTCAAAAAGTTCACATAGAGTGTCTTCATATTCTCCATAGTTATGTCCTAGTTGCTCTTCTGGAGTTTCATAACCGCTTTCTTTTTTCCACTTTCCATGAGCCCAAAGATGCCCAACCAATTCTTTCCTGAATGTCGACACATCAATTTGTTTGAATTTGAAGACATCATGTTGCTTCAACTCAAGAAACTTAAGAGCAAATATACCACAATCAACACTACAAAAAAATGAAAAAACAATTGAAGATTAATTAACACAATAACACAGCTCTAAAAATAAAGAAAAAACCATAAAAATAAGATGCATGGTAAATATATGCCAAACATGTACTTGTTCTACTGTAGTGGTGTGTTCATTCACTTAATCGTACAATATTTCGGAGCATTTTTCCCATAAGATTTATTTTGTGTGCGAAACTTCAATCATTCGAGCAAGTGTGGGATCAACCTGGCATAATTTTGGACATGTTCCAATGCACTGTCATATGGTAAATCACTCAAGGAATCGTACACATATATAGTTTTGGTTTGAAAGTGTAGAATTCCAATAATGTAGGGCGTAGATAATTGGCCAGTTCTTAGCTTAAGTCGAAATGGAAAGAATACTTTTTTGACAGATTCCCGCGAGATGCCACATGAAACATAACCACCCGGCGGGTCGTTTTAGGTTCTAGTATGTCGTTTGGCAATTTGAGGCCTTGAGCAGCTTCACTTCAGGTATTACGACTTGTACGTGTGGTCGGATTGGATTTCGGGAAGTTCAGAGTTGATTTGGAAAGAAAATTCTAATTTCGGAAGCCTTGAGTTGGAAGAATTGACTAAGATTTGACGTTTAAGTTAACGACCTCAGAATCGGGATTTGAAGGTCCCAACAGGTTCGTACGATGATTTTGAACTTAGGCGTGTGTCCGGGTTGAGTACTGGGTGGTCCGAGAGCATTTCGGCGCTTATTGTGGAAAGTTGGTATTTGGAAGGCTTTAGAATTTACTAAGTTTGATTTGAAGTGGAATTTGATATTATCAATGTCCATTTGATATTTCGAGCCTTGGAATAGGCTCGTATATTTGTGACTTGCATGCATAGTTTGGCGTCATTCCAGAATGTTTTGGTATAGTTCGGACGCGTTCGTCGAAGTTTGAAAGTTTAAAGAAGGATTTCGATCATAGATTTGTAATTTTAATGTTGTTTGATGTGATTCGAGGTTTCGACTAAGTCTGTATCATGTTGTGGAATATGTTGGTATATTTGGACGGGGTCCCGGGGGCCCCGAGTACGGATCGGATTGGAAACAGATCGAGTTTGGACTTGGAAGAACTGTTGAAGCTTAAGACTTTTGGTGTGATCTCACCTGTGAGGTTATGGCCGCAGGTGCGAGACCGCAGAAGCAGCCCAAGGGTCGCAGAAGGGGTAGGCAATGAGGCTGGATGGGATTCGCAAGTGTGAGGAATTTTCCGCACCTGTGGGCTCGCAGATGCGGTTAGAGAAGCGTAGAAGCGGAAGTGGTTTGAGGATGGATGATCACAAGTACGAGTATTGTAGCGCACTTGTGGAGCCGTAGATATGGTCATGGGTGCGTAGGTGTGAAGTGGTGCTTGAGTTGGGGAGTCCACAGGTGCGGAGGATTTCTGTAGAAGAGGATGCGCACCTATGGTTGGATGGCCGCAGAAGCGGAAAAAACTAGCCTTGGGGGAAACCGCATCTGCGAGGAAGCTTCTGCAGAAGCGGCTATTGTTCCGCATGTGCGAAGGTTGGGCTGGGCAGTGTGTTTTTTTTTAAACGAGGGTTTGGCTCAATTCCACTTCATTTCGTCCATGGGAGCCGATTTTGGAGCAAATTCGGAGTGCCTTCTTCATCATCTATTATGGAGTAAGTGATTTCTTCATATTGTGAGTTAAATACATGATTTATATATGGATTTAAGCATGGGAATTTGTAGAAATTTAGGATTTTGGTATAAAACCTAGAAATTGGTATTTTTAGATTTTGACTATGAAATTGAACATTAAATTTGGAATAAATTATATATTTTAGTTCATGGTGTAATGGGTAAAGTTTATCTTCGAAAATTTTCGGAATCCGGGCACGTGGGCCCGAGGGTTGATTTTATTAATTTTCGAGGGGAGTTGGGAATTCTTATAAATTATTAAATTGTAAGCATTGGAGCATATTTTGATTGAATTACACGTGGTTTGACTGGTTTCGAGACGTTTGGCTTTGAGTTGAGGTGTTAGAGAGGCGTTGGAGCCGGTTATGGAACTTCAAAGCGAGGTAAATCTTTTGTCTAACCTTGTGAGAGGGAAACCACACCCTAGGTGATATTCATTGTTATGTGCAACTAGTTGTGGGTGCTACGTACGCACGAGATGATGAGAGTCCGTACATAGCTAAAGCATGTTTATGTCCGGGTAGACTTAGGACTTTATCATGTAATAGTCGAATTATTTGAACTCGTTCTGCTGGCTTAATTAATTAAAGTTATAACTGAATTTGATTTAGAAATAAATATATGTATACTAGGACGAGCCTTAACACTTTGAGTTATGGGCGAGTTATTTGAGAAACGGTAAAGATTATATTCATTTTGTGCTCATGTACTGTATAGTAAGCACGTGTCTCGTAATTCGGTAACTTTCTTCCTTTATTATGGAGCGGGCTGAACGCCTCGGTAGTATAATAGATGCATCTATGGTTCGTGCTGCTCGACCCTCGGCAATGTACATATTATTCTGGATCGGGCCGAACGACCTCGGAAGAATCGTGTGTTATATCGCTAGTAGTCCGAATATTCACGAGATAATCTTTCCACTGATGCCCAGCATTCTATATGGTATTCTTTATTTATTTGATATTGACACTTGTCATTTTCTACGTATTTAAGGTAGAATACAAGATCGAGAAACTCATACTTTAAAAGAAATATTTGGAAGATTATGTAACTTACAGATTTACCCCACTATCATTGTGCACTTCATATATGTTATAAATTATTATATTATAACCTCTAGTAAGTGTCTATGTCGACCCCTCGTCACTACTTCTCCGGGGTTAGTTAGGCTAGATACTTACTGGGTACGTGTTGATTTACGTACTCATGCTGCACTTCTGCACTAAATATGCAAGATCTGACACGTTCATTTGGTGATCATCTTGGAGCGTAGTAGCATCTGTTGAGGAGACTTTATGTGAGCTGCAATCCAGGATATGCATCGCAGTCCACCGAGTCTCCATCGTACTATTTATTTTATCCTGTCTTATTTAGATTCTGGACAGATATTGTATTATTATTGTACTCTTTAGAAAATACTCATGCACTTGTGACACCGGATTTTGGGGTTATACTAGTTGATGCTTAGGGTTTCGTATATTATTATCGCATTTCATTTCTTTTATAAATTACAAATGTTGTATGTTCCCGTGATTTAGAAGTGTAAATCTCCTTTTCTTATTAAAATTTGTAATTTCGAAAGTAATAAGATGGGTAATTAAATTGGTAAATCACTATTGGCTTGCCTGACGGTGGCGGTAGGCGCCATCACGACCTATATAGGATTTTGGGCCGTGACATGAAAGGTCAATGCCTATTACATAGTTGGCCACCTTTTCACAGTTGATTCTTCAATAAATCAGGTAAACTCGGTAAGTTCCTAAATCTCCACTTCTTCTTCAGAATTCACAGCTTCCTCAATCATCTCTCTTTTGACATGCCTCTTTCTCTTTGATTTGCTCTTTTTCTTTTCTATTTTTCTTTTCTCCTCCATTTGCTTTTCCTTCCTTATTCTAATTTTCTCCTTCTGTTCCTCTGGAGGATGAACACGAGCCAACTTAGTCATATACTGATCAAAAAGTAAATTTGTTACAACATATTTTGATTTTAGATAACTTGGAAGGTGATAGCAATATTTTTTGCGCAAGAAATATGCACCCACTTCAATATGCTGCAAATGTACAACAACAAAAGAAAATATGTGAACTTAACCACAATATAATTCAGAATAAAAAATAAGTTTAGGGAATGAACTAAAAAACTTCAGCATCCATAAGTATGAAGTTTAGAAAAATCTCACTACAAAACTACAAACTTCATGACAAAAACTTAAGCATGTTCAGTATGAAGTGTTAGGAAATGAAATAAAAAATTTCAGTATGTTTAATTTAAAGTTTAGAAAAAAAATCATTACAAAACTAGAGGCTGCAGGACAAAAACTTCAGCATGTTTAGTATGAAGTGTTAGGGAATGAATTAAAAATCTTCAGCATATATAATTCTGAAGTTTAGAAAAAAACTTATAACAAAACTACACACTGCAGGACAAAACTTCAGCATCTTTTAGTATGAAATTTTATAAAATGGACTAAAAAACTTAAGCATGCATAAGTCTGGAGTTTACCAAATTACAGTACAAAAATTTTAAAACAAACATAAGGCTGAAGTTTTAGGAAATACAGTTCAAAACCAATTCAAAAAACAAACTTAATAACTTACTTCATCCGCAAGATTAGAGTTAAGGTCCACAAGTTCGGTAAAGAATAACTTTGGAATATCAATTCTAGTTAATCTGAATGACTTGGAATCATATTCCCTGGCATCCATCTTCAACCAGTCTGTAAATCTCTGCATGAATCTGCTGTCTTGATTGACATAATGGAAGGGGAATCTTCGTATAGTCTTTCCTGCTTTCCAATCTTTATCCCTTGCCTTTTGTTTAGGAATGACGTAAGGAGATTTCAACCAAATACTCTCCATACGAATCATTTTCCCTACTTTAGCTGGTTTTCTTTTTGCTTGTTGTTCCTGTTGCTCAGTCGCAACTAACTGTTACGGTTCAGCAGCAGGGGAAATAATCCACAGCCATAGGGACAGATACTTCTCCAAATCCCTACTGTTCATGATCTTCTTGACTCTCTTCACCACCACCACCAACAACAGCAGAATTAGCTTCTGAAGCAGCCTCTTGTGTACTACCCAGCGAAAATGAACATAAACTGAAGTTGGGAGTATCACTGGTGTCACGCAAAATATTAGGAGAACTGGACACCTTCCTTCTCTTAGGATTTGGAATAAGTTGTGGTGCATCAGATAAGATCTGCAAAAAAAAAAAGGAAAATATATACATAAATATAATTGATACAAACACACATTAGGCAAAAAAAAAGCCTTGTAATCGAATTGCAGGAAATAACTACATGGTCTAAGTGTTGCGACATAGATGGTGTTTGCACATCAACGGATCCGTTTGCATTACCCTCAAATATGCCTATATCTTCATGCAAAAAAAGGCAAAGATATTAAATAATAGTGACTAAATTTTGAAAATACTACATAGACACTTCACACCTGTCTGTGGGCCAAAAAGTATGAAGAGATGTATTTTTCCTTTTTCATATAGCCAAATGAGCTCACCAATTTCTTTTTCGGTTGCATCGATTCTTTCTGAATAATCATCAAAAAGAAAAAAAATGAAAAGAAAGTATGTAAAATTTCAAACTAAAAATAAAAACTTGGATCAAATGTAATAAGTTCGTGATGTATAGAATACCTTCACGTTTACCTTCCACTACGCTATCGCCAGACTGCATACCTTTGTCGATCTCAGCAACTCCAGCTTGATTCAATGGTGCGGCATCGTCGGCGAGCCTTGGAGTATTCTACGGAAAGATTTTCTCGACTCTATCTTTATGCAATGCTGCATCATCGGAGAATTTTTGAGTCGTATCAATTGAAGCACCACTGTTTTCAACTTCCACTGCATATTCAAAGGGGGAGATTATAAATATATATATATATATATATATATATATATATATATATATAGAGAGAGAGAGAGAGAGAGAGAGAGAGAGAGAGAGAAAATATAT
>AWOL01S0010133.1:133376-149809 GCA_000715115.1 Nicotiana otophora
ACAACAACAACAACAACCCAGTATAATCCCACTAGTGGGGTCTGGGGAGGGTAGTGTGTACGCAGACCTTACCCCTACCCTGGGGTAGAGAGGCTGTTTCCAAATGACCCTCGGCATCCTTCCCTCCAAGAACTTCCCACCTTGCTCTTGGGGTGACTCGAACTCACAACCTCTTGGTTGAAAGTGGAGGGTGCTTACCATCAGAGCAACCCACCTTGTATAACATACAAAACTAATGCACGAATCAAAGTAAACCTAGAAAACTATTTTAATACAAATAAAAAAAGGAAAACGATTCAACTAAGATTTCTATCAACAAAAAATCCAGAAATTAAATCATAAAACCAATCCTAAATTAAAACTCCAATACACAGTTAATGCAATGTACAAAAACAACCATTAAAACCGTACATGTGATTATACTTAATTTTGTTGCAGAAGAAACAGTTGCTAATAATGCAGAATGCAATGAAAAAAATTATTTGATTTAAGAGAATAATCAAAAACCGCAAAGAAGGAGAGAGACAGAGACAAGAGACAATATGTCTTATACTTGGAAAGAAAATAACCTTTTATTAAATAAGGACAAAATACTCATTTAAAAATATTTTTATGGATACAAACGGGAAAACAAAATCCGTACAAATTAAATTGGGTGCCCATGCAATTTTTAGCTCTTATCACCTCGCCCACCGAATCACATATTGTCGCATTTCCTCTCATTTTTCTTCACCGACAGTTTTTCTCTTCTCACGAGTCAATGGCGACCTGGAAGCTCCCTCTTCTCCTCCTCGGCCTCTCTCTCCTCGCCGTCTCCGCCACCGCCCGACCCTGCAATACCCTCTTCTTCTTCACCTCCACCTCCTATTACCCCATTCCCGCATCAACCCATCCTTCAAACCCTAACCCTTACCCTAATTTCTCCCTCCAATACCCTTCCCTGAATTCTCCCCGATTCCTAACTTTCTTCTTCACCACATCTAATCCCCTCAACGGAGACAGGAAAGTCCGATTCAACAAACCCTCCATTTTTCTCGGTGGTCGCAACACTATATTCGTTGACCGTATCGGTGGCGAAGAGGAAGAAAATCAGCTCGTAGAAAGAGAAGAAGATGTATCGAAGCCGATGGAGTTTTACTCGGCCGTCACGAGCTCAATTCGTGACCGATCAAAGGATATCATGAGGGTTATGGGAGCTATGCTTTTCGGCGCTGGTTGTGGCGCTTTAACCGCCGCGATGATGTACCTGATCTGGTCTCTGTTCTGGCCCACCGCTTTTGATTTTGAGGAGGATTCGGACGATGATGATGATTTCAATGATGACGTTAGCCCTAAGAAGTTGGGAGGATACGTGATTCTTCCTACTAAGGTTGTCGATGATGATCTGAAGAAGCCGGCTAAGGAGGTGGTTTGATGGGGGTTGTAATCTGTAATTGTGAACGGTATATCTTTCTGTCATCTATGAATCCATGTGAATGCATATTTTACTGTTAATTGTACTGAATATTATGAACAAAATGCCTTTAATTGTACTGTGATTTCACTTTGTCATACTTGTGTGTAAAATGCTCTTGATGATTGAAGGGAATCCGTAAGTTACTGGTCACCAAATGTTACGGAGTAGGTCCCTCCTCCATTGCATTGGATTATAAACTGTATAAGTTATTTACCTTATCAACAAAAGTTTTACTGCATAAATGTGTTTACAACAACAAACCCAGTGTAATCACACAAGTGGGATATGGGGAGGGTAGAGTGTACACAGACTTTACCCCACTTTAAGAAGGTCTAGGTTGTTTCAACTGCATAATTGTGTTTGAAGATTATTAATTTTTCCCTGGTACATTTCATTAAGTTTGATCATATTTATTGTTTGCTTTGAATGTCTTGTGACATGCACTAGTCATTGTGTTTAAGTTCGTTACAAGGTAATGCTAGTCATAGAAAATGATACTTGTGTGTTTTCTTTGAATTGAGTTTGTATAATGGGGATGATGCCTTACAATGTATCATTATATTCTCTTGTGGAACTCTCTAAAGTGGTTGTAAGTTTTTCCATACCCCAAAGTTTGTAGTTTCAGCACTGTTGGAGGCTTGGAGCCTTGCAGCTAGTTTTTGTAGAGGATGCTCTTTGCAGTTATGGGTGATGAATTCTTTGATTTGAAGTGCTCTCCTGGACAGAGCAGGTGTTTGATATGTATATAAGTCTGACATAAGAAGATGCAGTATTAATACAGCTTTTTGTTTTTCGTATATAAGTGTACATTACTAGTTATACAACTCTGCATTTTACTAGTATAGGGTGCTTGGTTTCTAATATTTCACTCTGCATAATTGATGCAAGAATCTATCTCGTTATTTTAATAGATTGTGGAATAAGAATATGTGTATTAGCAATATGAGGACTAAGGTCTTGACTTTTGTATCGCAATCTCTTTATAACAGTCTTATGTTCTTGTTCACAGCATAACAATCTGATCTCTGTATTACCAAACAATCTATTGGAGTATTCCGTTCACATCATCCTTGTCAAGATTTTTTGCTCATCCATCACTGTACGTCACCCTTAATGATAACAACACGGATAGCGGAAGACTTTAAATTAGAAGGTTAAAAGAGGGAATGATTGATTAATGAAAGAAAAGAACACAAATTCAAGTATTTGAAACTTGTACCAGTGAATCATACATAGGAGAAGAAGAATATGACGGAGGGAACTCAAACAAGGAATCTTACAATCGAAGACATCCAAGTAATGGTTCAAAGTAGAACTAAAATGGCAAACCCCAAAGAGAACCTTACAAGGTCTCTTCAAAGCCAAAGGCTGCTAGTATTAATCTTCAATCTTAGTTACAATGAAGGAACAAGGCACCCCTTTATATAGTACTCCACTTGTTCCAATTTATGTGAACCTATTTGACTGGGCACGGAGTTTAAGAAAAAAATGAAGATTTTTGAAGTTTGTGGTCTTAAACAAGTTAGAATATTTGTATGGTTATAATTCTTTTGAAACTTGTGGTGGTAAATATGTCAGAGTATTTGTGTGGTTATAAAAGCTTCTCATTAAGGGTAGAATTGAAAGTTTAAGCTAAATTGTTTCCAAATTTAGAAAGGCGTCGTTCTTTTTGGTACGGACCAAAAAGGAAATAGGTTCACATAAACTGGAACGGAAGGAGTAGTAAGTAAAGAAGGGGGTTGGTCAAAACAAAAATAAATAGGAATGATAATTCCTAGGGGCATAGAAGATTACCCGCACTTTGTTCAATAAGCTTTAAAGGTGGTCAACCTAGAATAATACAAACCCTAAATATAAATTCTAGAAACTAGGTTAAAATAACATTAAAGTGGATTGCTGTAGTTGCTCCTTTTTGGGGCAGATGTGGACCCCATATCACCTTCTCTTGGACTTCAATTGGGCCTCCAAATTGTTATAAGACTTGGCCAAATGATCTTCCTTGAACGGGAGCTCTTCTTCCATCACAAGACACTTTTTAATTGCTAATTGAAGCTTGTCTTGAAACTTCTTTGTTTGAGATCTTGTCATGGGCCTTCTTGGAGCTTCTAAAGCTTCATCTCTGTCCTTGAATTACGTTGAGCTTCCATGATTGCTATCATTCTCCCCTTCTCAAAGAAGATTCGTCCTCGAATCTTGATATTGATAATATTTGCTCCTCCAATGGTGTTGAGTTTTTATGGTTGCTATCACTTAATGTGACTAGTTATTTTTCCCACCACCACTCACATTAAAAATAATTCCAAAATGATATTAGTTCCTCGTAGAATACTTATGAGTATCCATTGCATCCACCAATGGCACGATGGTGGAACATCTCGTATATTTCAATACCTCTAACTGTTGAGTGAGTTGTTCTGAATGAGTTATATTTATTGTATATGAGGCTTCCTTCCAGATTTCACTTGAGCTGCATCTTTTACTTGTTTGTGTATATAGACGCTGACAAGGTTGTTGAGCTGCTCTTTTTCTAGTTTTTTCTGCCTTTCCCTTTCTGCTGGTTTGGCTTTTTGTTCTATTTTTTCTTTTCTTCTCTATTTTCTAGGATGAGTTGTTTTTTATTAAATTATGTCGGGTGTGATTTTGTAGTATGCATCTATTGAGTCAAATCTTGAGTTGAGCGTAGTAGGTAACATCCTTTTGGTTGATTCATTCTGCTGTCGATGTTGACCCTGTTCGATATCTAGCGAGACATTGTGCCTCCTCTCTGTAATTTTTGATGATTTTGTTCTTGTTCAACTCAAGGTCTATGGGTTTTGCAATGTAGTTCTAATTGAATCATGGTGGTATGTCATGGAATGCTCTTTGTCTTGGAAATTAAATATGGAGAAGCCTATATATTTAAAAATGCTATAGCTCGAGGATATTGTTTTAGTTTATTTTGTATTTGCCTTTTAAAGATGTATATTACTGCCACAATCACAATTCAAGTCCCCTACTTTCAATGAACTCTATTATTATTATTCATTTCATTGCTAACATGTTTATTTTCCTCTTAGATTCCATCTCTGTTTATCGTTGCGGAAAGTCTACTTGTTATATGGCGGTGTCACGAACACCATATCCTTGTTCGTGATAATTTACATCAGTAGCACTACTGGTTCATTTAATATGTAACGAAAGTAACGTTGCATCGATCTCTTCGTTTGGATTCCTCCCATTCTCGTCTATATGATGAAACAAATGGGATATGTTTGCAATTCTTGCTTCTTTGGATTTGCTTCGCCAGATATGCTTATGGTTCGGAAACCCCCTCCCTCTCCCACACCACTTCAAAGAGTAACATCGACTAATTTAACTACGTTTTCATGTTCCAATTGAACTGTCAGTAAAATAATTGGCTATTCATGAATCATGGCCCAACTACCTTATCATATCTCTGTTTTTATTTTTTCCTTTTTGAATATTAAATCATCTATATTATATTAAAAAGCATGAAATTCCTTAGCGAAATGACTTTCGCCTTATTTACCCTTTTAAAATAGAGTTTACATTAGACAAAATAGTCATTTGATTATTTTCTTAATATTTTGAAATAATTATTTAATTATTTTCCTAATATTTAGGAATATTTACTTAAGTATGTTTCTATTATTTAGGAATTTACAGTCAGATAAATTTCAGTTATTAAATCTCTTCTAAAATTTCGGAATTTAACATCAAAATTTTACTTATATAAATCTTCTCATTGTTTTAATTGTGTTTAACTATATAAAGAATTTCAAGGAGAATCTCATAATGAATAAATTTCTTCCGAAAAGGCATTCTAGGTTTGGCACGTCAGGTATGCATAGTGTTTAACTTATGTTAAAAGGTTGTCGTTTCTACAAATTTTCCGTCTAATGCTTCTTCGCGTTGCCATATAAAAATTATTTTATTGTTAAAAGTGTTTACTCGAAAAATGGATAGAGTTAAATTTATACGTAGTTCCAAGGATATTGGCGTAATTTAATATAAATTGTAAGGATAAATAGAAATATAAATATAGATTGCAAAGAATGTGAAATAGATAAGGTTGTTAAGAAAATGTATCTTAGGGACTCAACAAGTAGAATCACTTTAAGAAACCTGAAAGAATGATTCTTTACTATGGAGAATATAATGTTTTTATTACAATATGTGCCTGACAAAACTTGCCCTCTCATAAATGATAACCATGCCCTTTATAATAGAGGAATCTTGCTCTAAGCATAATAAAAAAATACTCAGTGAAAGACCCATGATAAATCAGCTTTTCCACAATTTCTGCCAAGATTCTCGCTAGTGGGATTGCAACGGCTTTTGTGTGTGAGCTCGATCTTGCCTCGAGCCCTCGATCTTGGTTTAAGCTCGATTCTGACTCGAGCTCTCGATCTTGGCTCGAGCTCGATTCTGACTCGAGCTCTCGAATTGATTCGGGGTCAATGTTAGTTGGTCTCTGGATCATAAACATGATAGCTTTACTCTGCTTCATAGTTCGATTTGGATTCGTGCTCGAAAACGATGTCGAACTCGACATGGATCGGCCCCTCGGGTTCGAGGCTTGTTTGTTCCATCTTTGGAGTTTCAGTTCGATCAATCATCGTTCGAACTCGATCGGACGTGCGAAGGCCGAAATCTATTTCGACCGTATACAAAAAGCATGTACAAGATTATTTAGAAAGTTAATTTTAATATTCTTTGCGATTTTTCATTGCGATAAGTAATAACCACAATTCTTGATAAACGCATATTCATGTTCAGACCAACAAAAAAGAAACCTTTTTTGCTTACAAATAAACAAAAGCACACATGAGAAACTAAGATGCACTATAAAAGATTTTTTTTATGCAAGTAGTAGTGAGATGGCTTATATAAACTAAATTTCGGTTGTTCACTTCTCTTAATTAGCAATGGTCGTAAATGTAATTTATTGTTGGAATGATAACAAATTGAAGGAGGCTTCATAGATTATACAGTTTCTAAATAGTCCAGGAGACAAAAATGCTATAAAAATAGATTTTTATACTGGACAAAAATAGTTATTTAAATTATTATTTTCAAAATCAACTAAAATATTAAAGACTTTTGAAATCAATTAAAATTTATACTATTGAATCTTTTTTATTTAAGTTATATAAGGAACTTTAAAACCGATTAAGATTTACCTTATATAAAACATTTAATTTCTGCAATTTAGTAGTAATACAAGATAGAAATTAATGACAAAAGATAAACTGGTAGCGCAAGAAAAGACTATGCAATGGATAATTTAAGATGTAACTTACATTTAGCAATATAAGATATGACATGCAATCTTTTTTTTTTATATTAATTCATGCTATTATTTTTCTTATATATTTATATTTTTAACATTATCAATTGTTACACGTTTGCATTTATTCCAAATGACAACTCCCTATATATTTTATATTAAATTATTTGTTATACAATATTAAGTTAATATTAATCATTTTAGACTTTACATTGTCCATTAGTATCAATAACGCCAACCTCTTCATTCCAATTTATTTAATTAGACTTTCAATTTATTACTCAAACATAATTTCTAATAATATTTATGTGACTTTTATAAACAATTTACTCACTGGAGCTAAAGTACACGCGCGAGGCGCACGAAGGCCCTTAGCGAAATGTCGTTTGCCTTTTTAACCCTCTAAATTAAATTTTATATTGGACAAAATAATCATTTAATTATTTTTCTAATATTTAATTATGAGTTTTAAATCAACTAAATTTTGAATTATTAAATCTAATTTCCTTATTTAGACTGTGTAGAAAATCTACTACATAAGATCGCTTAAATTCCACGAAACTAAAAACCAGCTTCCAAATACCCTAACAAATAATTCGCCCAGGAAAGTTCATGATTGGAGGAAAGATTCATAATTTGGAACCCCCAACGGCGTAACAAGGCTGGTGGGGGAAAAAAGGAGCGCCTGAATTTTGCATGTCGCTCAGGTTCTTCCAGAAGTCCACATAAGTATCTTTTGTTTTATTTTGTTGTCAAATCTTAATTGGCTAAGCTTATATTTCAGAGCGCAGTTTTCTCAATTTCTTTTCTTTTTTTAATCATTCTTTTGATTCGTAAATTTCCATGATTAGTTGTTAATTGTAGAGTTTTCTTTCAAATAGTTATATAGGTAGGTGCAATTCTCCTTTTTATATTTTTTTATAGATAGTTATTTATTTGGTAAATACGCAATTCATATATATAATTCTTTAGGATGGGAGAGTCGTTATATATAGGCTATTTTACTATGTAAACTAATTAGATTCATTAACTTCCGACCAAAAAAAATATTCATTAGTTTAGAATGTATCATTCACCCTTTTTACCTTTTAAATATAGAGTTCATGGGAGAAAATTATAATCTAATGGTATTCCTAATATGTAGGATTTTAGAATTGGTTGCATTTCTAATATTAGGACTTTGTAAGAAATCCGAATATTTGGAGTTTTAAATGAGTAACATTATTTTCCCACGTTTAGATCTTCTTGAAGTTATAAGAATATTAACAACTAAAATGAATAATAGTATTATTTTTCCAAGGTTAGTTCTTGTAGAAGTTGTAAAAATATCAACCATGATTTGCGAAAATATATACCAAGCAAACTTTTATCATGGATAAGGAGTGCAAATTTTATACATCGAAATAATAGTTAATACTTTAGAAGTTATCCCTTTCTTGAAATCACCTAAAATATTTGCTAAATCTTTATATTGGACTTTAAAACAAATTAACATGTTATATCTAATATATACTTTTTAATAATGTAACACTATTGTAATTCCTTCCATGGTATTATATATGAACTATAATAGCCTATTTTAGAACAAATTATTTGAGTTGTGTTTCTTCTATACATTTTTTATTGATTGACGCGAGGTTCACGTGCAACGCGAGGAGGAATCCACATATATTTAGGAAGGGCTTGTTGGATGTGTATATTAACTCAAGTTTTTTGCTTTTTTCTTGTTAATAATAGTGAATATCTTCGGTTACTTGAATTTTAATAAAAATGAAGATATAGTAAAAGAAAATGAATTTCAATTATTCGGAAAACAAACTTTTTAAAGTATTTTTTTGCATTAAGGCCTTAAATAGGTAGCAGATGATCTTCTTAGTTATATTGAAAATAATAACACTAGCTACAATGACCTTCTCAGACAATGATTTCTCGTAGAGGATTATGTGTAAATGAAAATTCCGAGAAATTTTCCAAATAAGTGTTAGAGTTGAAGGTGGAAAGTCAGACACATTTGAAATATCTGCTGTAGAAAAATTTGGAAATCTTTAGGAACGAGGCAATTATTGTGGGAAGAAATGAGGTCCGAAAAAAGATAACAAGCGAATTCAAACTAGTTAACGCTACCATACGGACATCGAATATGGGTTGGAAAACAAAAACAACAAAGGACAGTAGGAACTGCGGAAGCAAAAGTCTTCTCTCTATCAAAATCTATTTTTTTCTGGTTGGGACATAAAGTTGCAAATGCATTGAGCATTCTTGCCCAAGTAGTCAAAAAAACCGACACCCCCTGCTTTCATGGCATCAAAATCATCATTCATATTTTCATACTATGCCCAAACCTTAACCTCGCCAAACATCAAAATCATGTCAATCACAAGCCATCTTTTGTTTTGGAGACATTTATCAATTACTACTGCTTCATGACATTTCTAGATAATGATGGTGTTTATAAATAGGCCAACATTGCACTTTATCCTAAAGTCTATATTCTATTCAATTTTATTTTTATACGAGATTCGTTTTACTTTTATCTATTTAGAAAAAAATGACATCTTTGATATTTAAAAATATTTATTTTTAGCGGTTGTGTTACGACCCCAAATTCCCTCTATAGGATGTCGTGATGACACCTAATCTCTAATACTAGGTAAGCCTATCAATGCGGAATAATAGTAAATATCTGAAATAATTAAACTACAATTCAAACAATTTCAACTCCCAAAACCCGATAAAAATAAGTCACAAGCTTCTAAGAATTTATCCTCGATGTCTCTATATAACAGAGTCTAAAGAAAATAAGGAAGCAACATAACAAGAATAGAAGGGGACTCCGGAGTCTGCGGGCGTTGGCAGATATACCTCGAAGTCTCCTCGTACAACTAGTTTATTGATGCGTGGTTTGATAAGATGTACCTGGATCTGCACAAAAAGATATGCAGAAGCGTAGTATGAGTACACCACAGCGGTACCCAGTAAGTGACAAGTCTAACCTCGGTAGAGTAGTGACGAGGTCGGGTCAGACCCTACTAGAGAATAAATAATGGCATGGTAAAATGTTTAAACAATATTAAAAGATAAAATGACAATGAAAATGAATCAAGTAGTATGTCACAATTAATTACATCAAATAATGGCAAATAAATACCTCGTGAAAACAAAACAGAATTCTTTTAAACTTTAAGAAAATCACACAATAATCAAAGGCAACTGCGGCCATAAATCAATATCAACAAGGGCACTCCCGAGGTACCGCCTCGTAGTCCCAAATCATAAATAAATTCACAATATCTCATTTCCTTATCTCACCGCGGGAGCCTTCACAATTTATTTTAAAGAAAATATTTTTCCCGAAATAGCATCCCGTGTTTTAGCCATCCTTATCACACCGCATGACTTCTAGTAGTTCCCCCTACTAGCCACGCGTATCAAGCCACCCTTATCTCACCGCATGCGTTTCAACACCCAGACCTTATACCACCGCATGCGTATCAATATCACAATATATCACAATTTGCACCTCAAGTGCTCAAATAATTTAACTTGCCAAAATAATTCAACAATAATATTTTTTCACAATAAAGAGCTCACGGCTCATGCCAAAATAAATCATCAATAATATTTTTCTACAATAAAGAACTCAAGGCTCCATCACAATGAGTACGAAAATCTTACAAAAATATTCAGGAGTAAATAATTCAGGAAAATAATATTTCAAAATCTTTAATACGTTGCTTCAATATCAAGTTTAAAAATGTCAAATACTTCATATTAATAATATTTAATTTAAAGAAAATCAACCTTCAAATAATGCACAGAATAAAAGAAACCAAGTTCCAATAAAACAGATAAAATAATAAGCAGGAAAAAGTCAAGCAAATTTAAAAATATAAATATTAAATCAATAATGAAGAATATAACAAAATGAAATAATTTAATTAACGCGCAACAGTGATCTACACAATTTAAAACATAATCTTTTACATTTAGCCCGTGTACAAACTCGTCACCTCATGTACACGACTTTTCACACATTACAATTATCAATCCTAGGGGAATTTCCCTCACACAAGGTTAGACAAGTCACGTACCTCGACTTGCTCCAATTTAACCAAGTATTATGCCTTTTCCTCGATCTTTTCGACTCCGTTCGACTCCTATCTAGTCATAATTAATTCGATACAGTCAACAAAAATTATAGTAATCAATTTCATAAGAAAATATTACATTTTTCAATAAAATCCGAAATTAGCTCAAAATTTACCTGTGGGGCCCATATCTCGGAATCCGACGAAACTTATAAAATCCGACAACCCATTCAATTACGAGTCTAACCATACTAGTTTCACTCCAATCGGACTCCGGATCGACGCCGAAATCTCAAAAATCCATTTTTATGAGATTTCTAAAACAATTCCAAATTTCAATCTCAAAACACTAATTAAATGGTGAAAATAATGATATATTTGTGTATATAGACCGAATCCGAGTTGGAATCACTTACCCTAAATGTCTTTCCTTGAAAATCTGTCAAAAGTCGTCTCTGTTCAAGCTCAAGTTTGTCAAAAATGGCAAATGGGTTGAATGCCTCTGTTTTTATAACTTACAGATCTGTCTAGTTCGATCTTGGGAGCTCGATCTGTCAAGTTCGATCTTGGGAGCTCGATCTGTCCAGTTCGATCTTGGGAGCTCGATCTTGGGAGCTCCATCTCGGGAGCTCGATTTTTGGGCCTCGATTTTGGGCCAGAATTTCCAACAGAAAGGAAAAATTGCAGCATCTGTTTTAAATCCAACTTTTGATCCGTTAACCATTCGAAACTCACCCGAGGCCCTCGGGACCTCAACCAAATATACCAATAAGTCCTAAAACATCATACGAACTTAGTCGAACCTCTAAATCACATCAAACAACGCTAAAATCACGAATCATACCCCAATTCAAGCTTAATGAAACTAAGAATGTTCAACTTCTACGTTCGATGCCGGAACCTATCAAATCAATTCCGATTGACCTCAAAATTTACCACAAGTCATAAATGATATAACGGAGCTGTGAAAATTTTTAAAACAGGATTCCGACCCCGATATCAAAAAGTCAACTCCCCGGTCAAACTTCTAAACTTTAAATTCCTATNTCCCTACTAGCCACGCGTATCAAGCCACATTTATCTCACCGCATGTGTTTCAATACCCAGACCTTATATTACCGCATGCATATCAATATCACAATTTGCACCTCAAGTACTCAAATAATTTAACTTGCCAAAATAATTCAACAATAATATTTTTCCACAATAAAGAGCTCACGGCTCATGCCAAAATAAATCATCAATAATATTTTTTTCACAATAAAGAGCTAACGGCTCATGTCAAAATAATTCAACAATAATATTTTTTCACAATAAACAGCTTACTGCTCCATCACAATGAGTACGAAAANCCAAAATAACCATACGGAGCTGTTGGAATCATCAAAATTCTATTTCGGGGTCATTTGCATAAAATTCAACATCCGGTCACTAATTGAACTTAAACTTTTAATTTTTCATCAAAATTCCATATCTCGGGCTAGGGAACTCGGAATTTTATTCCGGGCATACGCCCAAGTCTCAATTCACGATACGGACCTATCAGAACTTTCAAAATACTGATCCGAGTCCGTTTGCTCAAAATATTAACCAAAGTCCACTCAGTTGAGTTTTAAAGCTCCAATTCATATTTTAATCCATTTTCACATAAAAACTTTCCAAAATATTTTACGGACTGCGCACTCAAGTCGAGGAATAATAAATAGTGCTTTTCGAGGTCTTAGAACACATAATTAATTATTAAATTTAAAGATGACATTTTGGGTCATCACATTCTCCACCTCTAAAACAAACGTTCGTCCTCGAACGGAGTTAGAAAAAGTACCTAAGGTGGTGAATAAGTGTGGATAACTGCTGCGTATATCATGCTCGGTCTCCCAAGTTGCCTCCTCGACCAGATGACCCCTCCACTGAACCTTCACGGAAGCAATGTTCTTTGACCTCAACTTTCGAACCTGCCTATCCAAAATAGCCACTAGTTCCTCAACATAAGATAGGTCGTTGTCCAACTGAATCGAACTGAAGTCTAACATATGAGATGGATCGCCGTGATATTTACGAAGCATGAAAACATGGAATACCGGATGAACCGCAGAGAGACTAGGTGGTAGTGCAAGTTTGTAAGCCACCTCTCCAACTTTCTCAAGAATCTCAAAAGGCCTAATATACCTAGAGCTCAAATTGCCCTTCTTCCCGAACCTCATCACACCCTTCATAGGCGAAAGCCGGAGCAATACCCGCTCACCAACCATGAATGCAGCATCACGAACATTCCGATTCACATAACTCTTCTATCTAGATTGGGTTGTACGAAGTCAATCCTGAATCAACATAACCTTTTCCAAGGCATCCTGAACCAAGTTTGTACCCAAAAGTCTAGCCTCGCCTAGTTCGAACTAACCCACTGGAGACCGGCACTGCCTACCATAAAAGGCCTCATACAGAGCCATCTGAATTCTTGACTAGTAACTATTATTGTAAGCAAACTCCGCAAGTGGTAAGAACTGATCCCAAGCACCCCCAAAATCTATCACACACGAATGAAGCATATCCTCCAGTATCTGAATAGTGCGTTCGGACTGCCCGTCCGTCTGAGGGTGAAATGATGTCCTCAACTCTAACCGAGTACCCAACTCACGCTGTACTGCCCTCCAAAACCGTGAGGTAAACTGCGTACCCCGGTCAGAGATGATAGATATTGGTACACCGTGAAGTCTGACAATTTCGCAAATATATACCTGAGCCAGCTGCTCTGAAGAGTAAGTAGTAATCACAGGAATGAAATGAGCTGATTTGGTCAGCCTATCCATAATCATCCAAACTACATCAAACTTCCGCTGAGTCCGTGGGAGCCCAATAACGAAATCCATAGTAATCCGCTCCCATTTCTATTCTGGAATCTCTAACTTCTGAAGTAATCCACCCGGTCGTTGATGCTCATATTTCACTTGTTGATAATTTAGACACCGAGCTACATATTCCACCATGTCTTTCTTCATCCGCCTCCACCAATAGTGTTGTCTCAAGTCTTGATACATCTTTGCAGCACCCGGATGAATGGAGTACCACGAACTGTGAGCCTCCTAGAAAATCAAGTCGCGCAAACTATCTACATTTGGCACGCATAGCCTGCCCTGCATCCGTAATACATCTTCATCTCCAATAGTGACTTCCTTGGCATCGCCGTGCTGAACTGTGTCCTTAAGGACAAGTAGATGGGGGTCATCATACTGACGTTCCCTGATACGGTCATAAATAGAAGACTGAGAAA
This sequence comes from Nicotiana otophora, assembly GCA_000715115.1. Classification (NCBI taxonomy): domain Eukaryota; kingdom Viridiplantae; phylum Streptophyta; class Magnoliopsida; order Solanales; family Solanaceae; genus Nicotiana; species Nicotiana otophora. The sequence goes on from AWOL01S0010133.1 coordinate 147,482, forward strand.
CCACACAAGCCAAAACTCGACTCGGCTCGGAAACATCCAATCTGACAAACTGGTTGGCCAAGGCCTGAACATCCAAGGCCAAATGCCTCTCTGCTACTGGTAAATATGCTAAGTTGCCTAAACTCTCCGCCTTACGACTCAAGGCATCAGTCACTACATTGGCCTTCCCAAGATGATAGAGAATGGTGATATCATAATCCTTAAGCAACTCCAACCATCTCCGATGCCGCAAATTAAGATCCTTCTGTTTAAACAGATGTTGTAGACTTCGGTGATCAGTGTAGACCTCACAATGGACACCGTACAAATAATGCCGCCAAATATTTAAGGTATGAACAATAGCTGCTAACTCAAGGTTCTATACAGGATAATTCTTCTCATGCACCTTTAACTTTCTGGACGCGTAGGCAATAACCCTACCGTCTTGCATCAACATTGCGCTGAGGTCAATACGCGACGCATCACAATACATAATATAAGACCCTGAACCTGTAGGTAATACCGACATTTGAGATGTAGTCAAAGTTGTCTTGAGCTTTTGGAAGCTCTCCTCACATTCCTCGGACCATATGAACGGAGAACCCTTCTGGGTCAATCTGGTCTTAATAGTTGTTCATAATCAATTACAAAATCATCAATTAACTTCATGTTAACAAGAATATCGTTTTAAACCTTCACAATACTGATAACGAGATATGAGGCATGAAGACCTCATAATTATTTACCCGAATTAACGAGTCACATTTAATGCCACCTAGGCGGGCACCTACCTCGTAGGTTAAAAATTAATAATTACAACACGAAATTGGCAAGTATGCACAGAGAATTTCATATAGAATTTTCAAATAAGCCTAACATGCATGAATCCCTATTAGTACTATAGTACAAATTTAATTTCACAAGGGAGAACTTAAATACAAGAATTTTCCTCACAAGGATCTCGTCCTTATATAACTTCCATCGCAACTCGTAGCCCGGTTTAAACATATCAATTTATATAAAAATGTGAGGATCTGATCCTCATTTCTGAATCACAAGTAATATGCACATCGTGCCAATTGAAAATTTCCATTTTCTCCTTTTAAATAATTTCGGTTACACCAAATCACAACACTAATGAACCCCACACCGGTAGGGCACATAATTCACAATTTGCAATTAATTATTTGGAATTTACATCAAAATTTATCGAAATGAGTAACAGAAAGCCACATTTAGCCTCGCAGCTCTTATTAGTGACCAACACGAAATGATAGGCGTAGTTATCTCCATAAAATCTCCCAACAGGGGTAAACACATAAGTAGATTATAGAATTATGAAGCTCACTCATAAGTGGAGCACAATAGGAGGACTCGTTTCGATATTGAGAACCGAATCAAGTTAAGGAAATTATTCCTTTATATTAAATCGAGGTCGTACCTGTAACGACACCATCTGATGTAGCGACCTNGGACTCGTTTCGATATTGAGAACCGAATCAAGTTAAGGAAATTATTCCTTTATATTAAATCGAGGTCGTACCTGTAACGACACCATCTGATGTAGCAACCTCCGCCTTACCGTAAAACAAATATATCAACGGCTGGGTCTCCACATCTAGGACGCCTTCTACCCATCTGTCCTCCACCCCTAACTGGTCGTGTGGGTGGTGTAGTAACTGCAATGGGGCACGTAGTCTGAGTATTTTGATGAAATAAGTCTCTCCCAAGTTTTTGACAATTTGTCTCATGATGTGCGTAGTATCACCGTATTCATAACAACCCCTTTGCAGGTTAGGCTGCTCATATTGAGTCTGTTTCAGATAACTGGAATAACCATTGTAGGAACTCATGTCGGTGGTGCATTAAAAAAACTTAATGGAGCACCCCGAGTAATCCGATGTGCGGACTAGGCTGACCGGCTGCCCGAGCCCCCGCCATAATGATTTATACTTGCAACGTAGAATCCATTGAATCTCCCCGAACCTCGAGACGTCTTGGTCTCCTTAATTTCCTTTTTCCTCACCCCGAACACATTCTAATATCTTGGTAATTTGTACAACTAGCAGAAATGAAGTATCAGTTTGTAGCTCCCGAGTCGTACAAAATTTTACGATCATAATTGAGTCCTTTAATGAGTCTGTGGACTCGCCCTCTGGCTGTAGAAAGCAAAGTAGGAGTATGACGGGCTAACTTATTGAACTTGATGGCATATTCTGACACCGTCAATGGTGACATGACGCAACCGTTCAAACGCTATGCGCCACGCATTACAGCGAGTCCAGGAAACAAACTCTTTCAAAAGCATTTTTGAGAACTGAGCCAAGTGGGCGGTGTTGCATTGGCTGG